>VOQK01014586.1:47899-64096 GCA_015052645.1 Benitochromis conjunctus
CTGTTCATCGGGGGGGGGGGGCACTGGATTCTATTCAATTCTTTTTAATTGTTACGTTCCCCTTTTTAAAGTTTTTTTTTTTTACTCTAACTCTACTCTGGGAGTCCCCACTTCCTGCTTTTTAAATACTGACTAAAAACAAACAAACGAAAATACCCCAAAAAACAACCAAGTATAAGTGAAAGGTACATACATGACATCACACGTGCCAGCTGGTGGATGCCACTTTGAGCTTAGGCACTTTACAGTGCATATTTTTTTTAAAACATGGGTGGCTACAATGGGGATGAAGCATGTTGACCCCGGCAGTGTTAGTGCCATGCTTTTATGGTGCCCAGTGAGTGACACAGAATCACAAATACTTACTCAGCAACATTAACATCTTCACAACCTCGGCAACAGAGGAGGGATCAAAACGTTTTGTTTTTTTTGTTCTTTAGGATGAATCGATTGTACAAGTCAGAAGACGCGTTGCCTTTGTTGCTCCTTATTTACACAGAACTAGTATTTTGCAGCAATAATGATCGCAGCTCACAATACACACATGACCACTGATTGACAGCTACAGATGCACTAAAGAAGCCTGACATTTGTATTTCCCCCCACTTTCAATCGAATACATCGTTTTTGTACAAAGTAAAAGTAGTACATTGTTGTGCGGGTATGCAAAAAACCGGACAGTAAAGGGCTGATGCCACAATGTTCGATATTTGAAAAAGAAAAGGAAAACACTGCGGCAGAAACACACATGGACATCATCATCTTTGGTGAAAATCTGACAGGAATATGCGTAAAGACAACCTGAGCACACACATTAATTGCACGCACACCCGCCCTCACACATGCACATAGAAATTTCCCGCAGCTGGAAATAGGAAGTCACTGCACGCACTGCGGGAAAACACATCCTCATTTACAAATTGAAAACATGAGGACATCTATGCACTCGGGGTGTACAGGAGTCAAGTTAATTCACAACATGGAATATGCAGCTAACATGTTTCTTAACTGGACGTAGAGAGGAGGAGGATGAACATGACATCACACTGTGATACATTTTAGCATACGACTTCTGAGTCTTCTCATGCAGGGGTTGCATTTGACTTTACTGTTCATCTAGGTGATTCCGCACACAGTAATGTGGAGGGATTGCATCTAGTGAATATAACTTCATTTACTGTATGTGCTGCTACAGTACATATACCATGTCATCTGTTAGTTTGTCTGACAGCCATCATGTTTCCCTGCAACAAAATGACATAATTACAAGATCTGAGAGGTCTGTTATACTATCGCTATGTTCACTGTGGTATTAGCCCCAGTCCTCAAATGCCTAAACCTAAGGGTGAAAAAAATAATTGTTCCCATCCCCCCCCCCTTCCCTCAAAAATCAAACAATCAATCACAAGAAATCTAGAAAATAGAGACAAAGATTCAAAGCTGCCTGTGGAGGAAGATGCTGGCATTCATTCAACATCATTCGCCGACGGACGCACGGGGCTCCCCATCCTACGTTTTCTGCTCTGCAGGCCTCTAAGTTCAGTTTCCATGCAAAGCCATGGCTTGGATCAAGAAAAAAAAATACAACGTGCAGCACCTCCCAAAGCTTCTCCCAAGACCCAGGCGAAGGGTGTGTGGGGGGGGGGCAGTCAACGTGACCCTCACCCCTCCCTCACATCTGTTCAAGTATGAAATGAGAGTGACATAAAATAACTTAAAAATCATATACACAGATGAATGAGCGCGACATAAAAACAAACGAAAGCGCGCTACGACGCTGTCACGCCTGCCTTATAAACTCTTTCCAGTCAGTGACTCAAACAGGGCGACAACATTTTGTAACATCTTTATCTTTAATCCAGAGGATAAGAACACGTAGTCTCAGCTAAGGAACGGATGAAATAACACGCATTAAACGTTACAACTCTTATGTTTTTCTCAGTACTAGATTTACATCCTGAAGATTTATGCATAATTAAATTAAAATTTGTCATAGTCATTATTTTAGCAAAGATATATATTGTTTTAGGTCCATATACATCGGTTTTAGTCAACAAAGATCCCGTTTCTAGGCTACATTCCAACCTAAATTAGCTACACTCATTGATCAACAAGACAGAACGGTATAATTTCAGCTTCCACATCTACGCCATAAGAACATGATTTCTCTGGGAAACAAATGGGTAAGTGTTAAAACGAAAAAACAAAACATGGATTCCAGTTTTACACAGAAAATAATTAAATGGAACGGCGCGTCCAGTAAAATCAAAGTAAAAAGTTAAATCAAAGACACGAGGCTGATGTCCTCTGAGGAATGAGAATGATGAGTTACGGATGGTTTGTGAAACTGCGCACGTTCATTTCCACAAATACAAAGTGCACGTGCGTGCTGACACATGGGACGGAAGTAAGTGTCTTCTTGTTAATACGGGGGCTCTCTTGCTCTCGGGCCTGGGTCAGGGAAAGAGGAGGGGGTGGTTAAGGAATCCCTCGACTCCCTCAGGAGCTGAGGGTGAACTGGTCTTGCTCGATGGGCTTTTTGACCCAAGCCCCCAAGCCGGCCTTGTGGAAAGCCTTGATGAGCGCCTGCTTGGCAGAGTGGTACTCTGTGGCTGCCTGCTTTGCTTCATGGTAGGAGCTGGGCTTCGACACCTTGATCCGCAAAATGGACGACAGCTGAGGAGGAAGAAGAAAGCGACGCAGAGAAAGGAAAGTAAGCAACAGGATAACAGAAACAAACCAAAAACAACGAGGCATTAATCTAAAATTAACACTTTTCACAATTAACATTGTTCAAGTTCTTCAGCTCCTAACACACAAAGAAAAAGAAACTTGCTGGAGTCAGGCTCTGACTACTACGTGCTGAAACCGCCGTGTCTAAACGTTAAATTAGATTATCGGGAATTTCCCAATAATATAATTCCCAATGGATCCTTTGGACTTGAACTGTCTGGTCTTTCTGGGCTGTAGGCACAGACCCAGCTTTCATATGAAGTGATGATTCTCAACATTTGAGTCTGTTTGACACCAAAGTTGACCTTTGCTCTTTGTGCGAGGTCAATAGTGACATCACTCACGTGCAAACAATCAGAACAGGGCTTCCAAGGAATGATCTGAAAGCAGTATGTGTCGTTCACACGTATACAGATGCTGACTGCAGCTGACCTCAGTCTGTTTACGACTCACTGTCAGAATCACTTATGTAAGAAACTATAGCTAATATATGTCACGTGACTCAGCACGTCTGTGCCAGTAATACAGCGAGGTGCGTGTGAATGTGCGCTCTGGCCTGGCCGTACCTTGGAGTGAAGGCGCACCCAGCGGCTGTAGAGCGCGTGTTTGCAGAGCCGTGAGGCGCGGCCCATGTCGTCCTTGCCTGTGGTTGCGTTGATCACCTCCAGGCCCTGGTCACCCACCGTCCAGTTCACACTGAAGTTTGGTGCCTTGCCTGGCTGCCTGGCTTCAGCATTACTTATACCTGCCATTAAAAACACCCAGAGTCAAAGACCGAGCGAGGCTGCATGTTAAAACAGAGACGTTTTTATTTATAGGACCTCCACAGATTGTAAAAATCTTTTTTTAACATTACGTCAATGCCAGAAATGGAATAATTGCACGACACCACTCCAGCTATTTCCCACAGCGCCCAGACTTTCTATTACCTCATGTGTGGCTGTATTAAACAATGAAGGAAGTACCCAAACATGGCAGTCCATCCTTCCAAAGGACAGCTGTTCCCACAGCTACAATATCTCTAAACAGGACAGTTTTTCTTCTTCTCATTTCATTTTGTCTAACTCAGTAGAGACAAACAGTAGAATCCACCTGGGGGGACTGTGAGGACAGCGCTTGCTCTCTTCTAACACACTTCAGGGCTTTGGCCTCCACTGTATCTCAAGCATAAATGGGAGATATATGGATGCCATAAATCCCTGTGTCTTCCTCGGTGTGTGTGTGTGCGTGTGTGTGTGTGTGTGTGTGTGTGTGTGTGTGTGTGTGTGCATTAAGCTCCTTGGTTCCATTTGGCAGCACTTGTGGCAGAAGATGATTTAAAGGGGATGAAATCCTCAGCGCTCTAACGCCACAGCACTTTCACCGCTAAAAACTCTCTAAAGCGGAAAAGGTTAATAACCTTCCACCATTATCTCCTTTACTTGCCATTTAGAGAGAAGGAGCAGGGTGAGCTAAACGTACATCCTGGCCGGCTGTGTGATATGAAGCCCCATGTCATCCCCCAGGATCTAAACGAAATCTCCACAGTGCCACTCATTCCATTTTTTTAATGTGGAGTACCCTATATTCATGGCAGCACAATGACCAGTGTAAGCAGTGCTTTAGCAGTGTGGTATTTTCTTGACCTTGAACTTTGCTTTACTTGTTTGTATCAGCGCACAGCTGGGAAAGAGAGGCACAGCCAGCTGGATGTTTTGGTGGAAAATAGAGCATTTGTACAATAATGCTGAAAACGTCAAAATTTTAATTAAACACTTCCTCGTGTTTTATGAAGCTCAAGCAGGAAAGTCAGAAAATTACTCTCCGTTTCTTTAGAAATGAATAAATGGATTTTTATTCAGTTTGAAAAATTCAAACCCAGAATGTAACACCATTAGGCGGAGGCGGCTGGTGCAGAATAATCGCCCACACCTCTAAACATATCAAACTGCTTCAATCAATCAAGCCTTTATTTGTCACATGCAATGTTACACGTACATGTTACCTGCAGTGAAAATTTCACCCTTTCTGACCACACATACATTGCACAAACATCACATTGGGAAGACAGGTCGGAAACAGGTAGGATGGTAAGAAAAACAATGAAAATAATAATACATGAGGGGGAGAGGAGGAGAAAAAAAAGAACTCTCAGACTGAGCTCCTAGAGGAGAGCAGTTTGAGAACAGAACCCCCCACCTCAGCACAGAGAAGCACAAGGATCTTCACATCTTCCACCATAAAAAACACGGGGGTGGGGGGCTATCGAGTATGGAGTTAGCTGATGTAGACAACAGCCCCATCGGGAGCTGCAGCCATCTTTCTGGACACAGATCAGCATGACTGCATCGGGTGGGGGTCAGCATCAAAGGCGTTTGGAAGGGGGGTGAGTGTGTGTCTGTATCATTGTACGTGCGTATGTGTGCGTGTGCAGTGTTCAACTTGAGAGAGAGTGTCCTTTCACCCGGTTAAGCAAAAGTCAACAGTCCACAGGCGACGCAGGTGTCCTTGAATGATAGGGGCAGAAAGACTAAACACAGTCCCGTTATCAAGGAGAAGAATTTGTTGTTCCAGAGCCGCATGAGTGGGGCAGATGGTTGTTTGAGTTAATGCGAACAACTACATCTAATTTCGCAGTTGGTCTAATGTCTGTCACTGGTCATCAGGTCTCTCAATTTCCTGTTGCAGAGCCGTGAGCTTCTCCAAGATCTTTTCCATATTGCGTTCAATAAACACAGTCTGAGTACTCACGGCTTGCCCATCGTCAATCATGTTGGCCAGCCTTGTGGGGTTTTGAACAGCTATAACCACTTTCTTTGTTTTTCGATAAGCCAGGTCCGAGCCAGCTCCGATCAGCCAGAACTCTGTTATCATGGTTCCAAATAGGTAGATGTCGTTCAGTGTCCTCCATCGAGAGTGTCGCCAGGCACACGATGCAACCGACCATTGAGTATCCAGCAGCAAACATCTCTGCAGGACAATCGGAATCTCACGAGCCCAGGCTTCTCAATAGGGTGTCAATTTCGTTACGGGACCAGTTGATCAAATCCATAATTCTTTAGGTTTTAGAGAACAAAACTGAGAGACTCTCTGAGAGTTAGGGTTAGAGGACACTAGACAAAGACATAGAAGCCAAGCAGGAAAGATAAGGGAGGGAGAGGGTGGGAGATGCGTCCGCCTCCGCCATGGCCAAAGAAAAACTTAGCTATAACTCTGCTGCTCTTTTTTAAACAAGATGTTATATTACTTTAGCTCATGAAATTAGTGCATCGCTACCCCTTTTCCCACATGAGAAATAATTGTTTTGGTTTGCGTGTGCATTTGTTTTTGTGGCGTTGCTCCTTCACATTTTGTATATATATATATATATATCTTTAAAATCTAACACATGATCACAATCACATTTCCGCAGCAAAGTGTCTTTATCCATTTTATGAGGGACTGTTTTCGTTTGGTTATCCATCTATGTGCTGCTTCAGAGCACTGATGAATGATGCTGACAGCATATTTGTAAATATCTGCGACCTATGATGTGTATTCAGAATCTGTCTGTTTTGGACTTTGTGCTGCTACATGTACATGAAGAAGAACAGCATGAAAGCGAGGCTGACAATTTACCGGTCGATCTACGTTCCAACCCTCACCTATGGTCACGAGCTCTGGGTACTGGCAGAAAAACGAGGTCGCGGATACAAGCAGTGGAAATGGAAATTTCCTTCAATTGGTGTCATAGTCATTATTTTAGCAAAGATATATATTGTTTTAGGTCCATATACATCGGAAATTTCCTTAGTGACAGGACTCTGGAGAGATTATATCTCTTGGTTGAATTGGGACTTGGTGTCCCCCACCCCTCGGATGAGGTGGAAGTGATGACTGTCTGGGCCTCTCTGCCCCCACGACCTGAACCCAGATAAAGCAACATTTTCTTCCAATGTATCTTAGAATAACTTACAGTAAGACATAAGTCTAAACATGCCTTTATCTATTGATGACTTTAAGATTATAAAAAGGAATGAAGCGAGGAGACTCGTGGATGTTTCTTTTATGTTAGGGTTATTTCAATATTGTGTATTTGTTGTGTATTTGTAGCACTTTTCTATTTTTGTATGGCCAAGTCTCTACCTTGGCCAGGTCTCCCTTGTAAAAGAGATTTTGATCTTAGTGGGACTTCCTGGTAAAATAAAGGTGACAATAAAATGTGATGAAAGAACCCTGAGCGCCACTGAACGAACTTTGCCTATTATGGTTTATTATTCATTGCTCATTAAACCCATTTGACAACTGTCAATCTCTGTGATAGCTGTGACTCTGTAACCCTAACTGATTTTTGCTTTTTTTTTCTGAAACCCCCAAAAATTGCAAGAAAAAGTGTGACGAATGGATTAAACTGTTGAAATCTAGTTATAGAGTAATTTTTCTAAACCAATAAATCTCTGTGTATAAATAAATATCAGCTGTAAGCTGGTGCTGGACACTGGGCATGCTCTTCTAGCAGCTCCACATTTGCCAAATGTATTAGTTACGTAACAATGTTAACAGCGTGGTTCCCTGTCTGAAATAAGAAACTTGTTTGAGTGTCTTTTGTCTACCTCTGTCGGATATTAAAGACCCAGTGTTTCAAAAAGAGCCGACTGCTATCACTGGAAACTGCATTTATGTGGAAAGAAGGAGCTGCTACGACAGCTGCTTTATGACCAAAGGCTTTGTGTAGATGAGTTATTGAAATCGTACTTTAGAATCAGTTTTAGTAACAAGGAAATCATTTCTCTTTTAGCATAAACAGAGCGCAGTGATGAGTTCAAGGACGTTGAAAAGATGGTGCAGAAAGTTGAATGTGGTCAGAAGGAAAAAACACACAAACTTGTTTGAGGGAATGAACAAATGCAAGGATACCAACGAGTACACCCTCATGCGATAAAGAGGATGTATGTTGTATCACAAAAACACAAGAAAACGGTTATTTCACTCCCCTACATGAGGCATTTTGAAGAGGAAAAAGCAGCCGTAGTAAATGTTTTACAACAACTCTCCACATTTCCACCTTTTTTCTCAAAATTAACAGTATGTATTTTGTCTTAATGTGGCTCGAATACTCCTTTATAAGCTTCAAAGCAGCTGCAAATAAGCAGGGCTGGAGCTTGGCGAACAAACATTTACATAATAATTCATGACTTCTTGCAAATGTCTTTATATACAATATTTTAAATGAAAAATAAAATGAAGTGGAAAAAGTGGAGCAGAAATGCAAATGAAAAACAAACTCATCTTTCCTCAAACACAGCATTGTCTTACAACCAAAAGACAAAGACTGCATGTTCTGCATCTAAAAATAGAAAGTTGAAAAGAGAGAGAGAGAGAAGAAAACACTACAGGAGTCCTGGTCTATATGGCCTTTTTAAAAGGTCAAGCCAATGCTGAAAATTTACACAAAATGATAAAGCTATTCAAATTCCACAGGAACTAGGTAAATGTCAGCTCAGATCCAACAAAAGGAGAAAAGCAATAACTGTCTTCCTGTTCCTGTGGGGCTGACTGACCAGCGGGGTGAATTAATGTGTTTACTGCTTAGGATTAAAATCTTCCTCTGTGATATTTAGATAGCTGCAGGTCGATTGGCAAAGATTAACACAGTGATCCTCTCAACCCGTGAAATCGTGAACACGATGACTGATCTATAACACCAGAAATCTGCAGAAGGAAACTTGATGATGCTCTTTTCTTACTTTCCCATTTCGTCTACATCAAAGAAAGCGAGGGCTCTTACCGCTGAGAAGAGGCCTGTTGAGGGTGAACTGCTGGGGCAGGTCTTCGATATCCGCGATGCGCTGGTACATGGCCCTGGAGAGGTGGTCAGCATGGTAAAGGCTGCCCAGGATGATGCTGGAGAAGTAGATTGGCTCTGTGAAGTAGCTCATCAAGGAGCCCTGGATGCCCACCACATTCCACCTGCAGAGAGAAAAGCACACAAGCTTCACAACAACTTCAACGGATCACTGAGGCAGTTTTAGGATTTCAGTGTGCAGGCAGCACATCCGCAATCACTGTAATGTTCAAAGGCTGATTGGAACACATGCGAACGCAAACACACAAAAACAAAGTTAATACTGCATATTAGTACATAAACACTGAGCCCTATCTATCTACATCCTATAGCTATCCACACTCTGAGGTATCCAATTCCATTTTTCCCAAACTTCTGTTTATTTCCATGCTGTGCCATTAGCCATCTTTCCCCAGTCACTTTCCTATTTACATGCTCTGTGAAGCAGTGCCTGCCCTCCTCGCAGAAAGACAAATACATAGGGAGACAGAGAGTGAGAGAGCCAGAGAGAGAGAGTTAGAGAAACGAAGGGTGGGTAGATGGAGAAAGAGTCAGTAAGGGTGTGAGGGCTGAGAAAAAGTGAGAGCGAGAAAAATGAAGAAAAATAACAGATACGGGGAAGGAAATGTTAGAAAAGGGTGGCGCTGAAGGCTGCTAGCATCTTATACAGTGCATTTTATATACTGTCAACAAATCCCATCGAAAGCTCAAAACCCAGGAATGACCTGCTTTCCAGACCGTGCACGTGGCATTTAGCTCCAATCCCACTGAATTCAAAGATATACATCTTTAACGTTTGAAATGTTTAATCAAAGAAAAAGGCTCTTTTCACTGACAGGTTACTTCTGCTTTTACTCACCGCTTGGGTAGGTTTGATGAGGTCTAATGCTCCAAAACCTTTTGGTAATGTTCAGCTAAGCAACTGGTTGGTTTTTTTGGCCTCAAAATATTCCTGTTTAGGTTTCAGCACTAAAACTATTTAGGTGCATGAAAAGCTCATTTTTAAAACAGAGAAATTATGCTCTGGAGTATTCGGTGGTTGCCTGGTCATTGTACTCAATTATTTTGTGTACAGTGACTGATAGCAAATAGTTGAATGCAACACCCTCAACCTCTGGACTCGACTGCACAGTGCAAGGTGCGGGCAACCTGGTGGGAGGCAACCTGTCTCCAAACAGACAGATTGGTGATGGGTTTTGCATAAAACTGCAAACCATAATCTATAATCTAGTTTTTAAACAGAGTCAGAGACAGTGAATGTCTGTATCTCCCAACTTGACCCAATTCAGTCTCAAACTTATATCACACCGACTGTCTTATTGCCATTTTATTGCTGTCCTGATGCATCAAAGTCACTCTGCAGATGGCTGAGAGTGGTTGCAGACCTGGTCTCAGTCTTCAAAGCAAACATTTCAAAGGCAACGGGACTCAAAGTTCTTTGCACACAGTCACAAAAATGTTGTCAACATAATTTTGTTTGTGTTGTGCTCTCCAGCAGCATCAAAAGACATCTTTAATGTATCGTCTAGATTCCAGTCGCCTTCACTAACAGGATGTTTTTGGTGCCCAGGGACTGAGATGAGGCGTAGCAGTAATTACTTCCAATAACATGATAATATGTGTGGGATGAATACACTGTCTATTTTTATACTCAAAACAAAACAGTGTCTATACTGTGATGGTGTTTCAGGAATGCCATCATTACTTCATCAATGATACGACTCGTGATACTGAAGAGGTTTTTGACAACACAGCACAAAAACCCCTAATAAACAATAACGCATACGAAATGCTGGTTAGAAAAGTGATAGCGCTACTTAATTGGACAACTTCGTCACTGGCGATGGTCTTCTTGTTGTATTTGCTGATGTTGAGAGAAAAACAGTGCGTATCCCTACCCTTTGTCTTTAGGAGAACATTACAAACTGAGGGTTGGCTAGCTCTTCTCATTCTCCCTTTGACTTCAGGCAGACTGTTTGAGAGTCTGTGAAATTACCAACATCAACCCAAAACAATCAAGAATAATATGCACACATGCAAAAGACCGCAGGCTACGCAGAGGGTCCATCGTTTCTGTATGCAACGTTGTGTGTGTGCGTTTGTGAGAAAGCGTGTGTGGAACCGCGGGAGGGCAAAATAAAATATCTAAATTCACTGTAGCTACGAGCAGTAAAGCATACATCCACACATTCAGCCCAGTCAAACAGCTTTATAATATTCTGTGCCATACACAAATTGCTGCAACATACACACACACACACACGCTGTTTCATCACAGCAACACGGTGACACATATACACCTGTATACCCTCTGAAGGACACACATACACACTGGGTAAAAAGCCACAACAATCAAGCGAGCTCACGCGTTCTGAGTTATGTTCTGAGAGGCATTCAATTTCATTCCTGTCAAACATCACTGTATTTCTTTATCGCTTTTTTTCTCTCCCCCCCCAATACCGTGCTTTGTGCGTCTACACACACACACAGATTGTACACACTCAAATGAGAACGGGGTCAGAATAGGTCAGAAAGCACACGTGATGAGCTGTTACAGCAATAACAGAAGAAAACAGGAAAACTGAGAGAACAATTTGCCTTTATGCTAATGAACTCATTCAAAGAACAGACACGAGGCAGAGAATGGCTCGTTCATAATGACGCTGTGTAATCAGAGGAAAATGAGAGGAGTGAAAACAATGTGTAACGAGGGAGCACTGGGGGCACGGGGCAAAGCCTGCCTGTCAGTAGTTGCATTGAACAGCAGCTCTGCTGTGAACTATCACTCACACAGGCACAGAGGTAGGTGGGTGGAGGATTTCTGACAGGCTAATAGCCGTGTCATGAGGAGGCCGCGCGGCAAGTCGTGCATAATGGTTTCTCGCAGTGGAAGAAAGATACTCGTACCTTAATTGCTTAAATGCATTTCTTTCTGTTTCCTTATGTCAGCCCTGATCTGTAACTGGTGTCAACTTTAAAATATTTAGTCCGACTTAAAAATGTACAACTTCCACCTTATTTTGCCCTCTACTGACTTGGATCCCTCCACGATGGACCACCACATAAAATCTAAATCACACAGTGAAAGGGCAGCTCACATAGTGCAAACAGCATTCGCCAGTCAGTAGACATGTCCCTCATCAAATACACACTCAGCATTCAATCACTCGGTCCATTCGGGCAAAATATTACGATCCTGGGCACAGAAAGTGAGAGGAAGAGGAGGAGGGCCCACGAGAGGAGTTATGGACAAGTTTCACCGTTCATCACAGGAGAGGCAGAGTGTTGCCTTGAACATGGACACAGACTAAAGACGCTATGATCTGTCTGCAAAGATGGCCCCGGGGGCAGTATATCAATTTAGCTGTCCCTGACACCCCCCCGAAGGCTTGAAATGGCACAGTGGATGGACAAAGCAAAGATGAAGCACTATACAGTCGATTGTAGTGGTGGAAAATAAAACACGTGAAAAGAGTCTCGTGAAACACGGCTGATCGAGGCTGAAGCATGACGTGCTGCTTTTATGTAGCCTTCGCTAAACTAAAGGTTTCTAATAACACACAGAAAGCAATTCAATCTCAGCTTCATCATCATATCGGTCTAAGAATGGGAGAAAACCCCACGGGTGATACAAAGCCTACAGGAGCATGACTTTACTGATACTGACATTTCTGTCAATATGTCCACGATGTATGGAATTGTTTCTATTAATATAATTCATCATCTGAAGTGACCTGGAATCACATATACTGCACAACAGGAGACTTGTAGGTATATGCGGATATGATGGTGTTGACTTAAACCTACAGAAACTACTGCAATACTAGTCGCAGTACCAGATCAAGAAATACAAAACTAGTAAGCGCTGGAATACCTTTCAGGGGAAAGTGATCTTTGCTCTAAAAGTTACACAAATAGAAGTTAACATATTTAATTGTGACAAAAAAAACTTCTTTAAAGTGTACTTTGATAATTTGGTTATATTTAAATTGTTTTATCTGCTTTATTCGTGGAGGGCTCCTCGATTTGTACTTTGTACTTAGAAACAGAGTTTCTGAACATTTCTAAGGATGACAACATGTAAATTTATCCCAAATACCTCGCAATCTTGTCACTGCAGGACATGGTGAGCAATCGTTCCCCTTGAAGAACACCGTCCCAGGTCTGGATGGTGTTGCTGGACCTTACTGGGATGGTGCCCTCCCCGGACTCAATTTTGGTCCTCAGCTGACCTCGTGCTTTCCGGTTAGGATGTCTGTCTCCTTGGTCTGGGTGGCACATCGCAGCAGAAGCACATAAAGGAAGAGGGGAGTACACATACAGTAGTTTTATTTACTCTTTTATACAATTTTATGTGGCGCTCACTTGATGTTTGGAATGTTGAATCTGTCGGTAACACAGTGAATGTTGGTTTGATCAGGAAACATTAAAGAAAGTGAACGTGTGGGTGAATCTGTTTCTTGGCGTCGTTCTACTTCAGTTAAAATGCAGGAAACATGAGGAAACGGTGTTGAGTGGGAACCTGTTGCAGTAGCTCTCTTTTCCTTTGGATTTCTTTGATTTTTAATGATTTAATGCAAACTTTTCCTTTATTAAGTCTTGTAAAGTCAAGTTTTGCAAGCCTACTTGTGTGTTTTTTTTCTCACATTAGACTCTTGGTAATGTTTATCTTCACCAGCTGTTTGCACTGATCATCCTACGGCTCGCGGCGAAGCCTGAAATCCCAGAGGAGCTACCGAGGAAACGACTGGGCTTCAGAGCTGGAACGGTTTCAGCGATGATCATGGGGAATGTGAGGTGTTTGGACAGTAAGATGAATGAGCTTGGTGAGTAGACACAGGGGGAACACTGTGGGTGTAGTCTGATGTGCATCACGGTCTGCTATAGCGAGATGTTGCCTCGCTCACACTTCCTGGACCACAGTATGGAAATTCCTGGCTCCAGGACTTTTTGGGAGGACAGGGAGATTAATCTGAGTCGTGAAAAGAAATGATGGCACTAGTTGTGACTGAGAATTGGTTTAATGCCAGAAGTGTTACTGTGAAAGAACATTTCGGTGGCTTGAATATGGAACTGATAGCTGTTGGAATGAGGGCATTTCCCTTTGTCGTTTGAATCCAGTTTGAATCAACATTCGTCCATCAGCTGATCCAGAGGTTACTCCAGTATTCCCAGTGTTTGCTATCTTAACTTCGGTCTTCATACCACAGTTTTACTGAATCACTGTCTGTTGCTTTTTTGCATGTGCTAATTAACTGAGTCCCGTCTTTAGTGTAACATTTCAAGCTACCTTCTTCTTCTGTGATTTAAAATGTATTTTACTGAACAAAGTTTTGCATGCTTTGGCAGCTTTATGCATCCCAACCTTTGAGATGAATAAAGCCTGCTGCTTTTTTGCCTGTTCACACTCTTAACGTGTGAGTCAGGGTTTTGACTTTGACACTTTAAAACAGAAGTTTTGTCTGTTGTGGTTGTGTTTATGTGAAAAAAAGTTTAACAAAAGAACAATCAAACAAATATAAAAACATAAAACTTCACATGCCAAAAAAAATTACTTTCCCCATTTCCATGCTAATATATGCAATAGTCTCCCTTCTCAAGATGCAAAAACAGAAGCTGTGGTTGAAATCTGCTACATCACCGATCCACCGTATGTGTTAAATTCAGTGTTTTTGCACTGCAGCTTAAAAAAGTTGCATCCTGGACATGTACGTGAATTTTTTATTCAGCTGTGGAGTTTTTTGTGAGCACTTAATGGTGAACAGACTTTCTCATTGAGAATTCTGACACATACAATTGTGAAACTTAAGCATATAATGGACTGTATAGTAAACAGCAGTGATTTTTGGCACAGTCAGTTGTTCTACCGGCAGTAAAAACGGCTCCCACCCAGCGTGACCTATTATTTATTATTATGTTATCAAAGTTTTGTGCTGTTCCACCAGCAGGCGCCATCTATTCAGTGACTAATTGAATGTGGCTGTTTTTTATTCAGCCTGCCATGTGCAACGGAGGGCTCTCTGACAGGAGTAAGAGGGAGGTTAATCAGACAGACAGTGTGGGTGTGCTGGGCGGCAGAAAGACTGATAGCGGCAGACAGAGAATGACAAAAAGCTATAATTACTACTGCCTTGTTTAAATGTGTCTGTAATGTGTATTTGGACAGTGGAGTAAAATTCTAATTAATTGAAATGAAGCACGAGAGGAAAACCTACAAATTTAATTAAATAAAAACAAAAAACAAAACCTGTTGTCAACACTGAATGCTAAGCGAGACGAGACTGAACTAAAAACACATTTGAGCCGAGCTGGGGAGGAGACGTGAGGGCTGGTGTGAAGCACGATGTGGATTCACTGAGAGGGCTGCATACCTTCCACTCCGGCCTCGTGTGGAGAGAAAATCCTGGCATCTCCACAGGGAGAGGTGCTGATGTAGAGGTGGAACTGAACGTTATCCTTTAACCTGTAGCCTCCCTTGTCACACAGCACAAACATTGATTTCTGGTAGTCCTCCTTGTTGTTGCTATAACCACGGACCGATGAGAAATTGAAACAGAGGAAGACAGACGTCACAACACCTGTATGTAAAACATTCAAAGTCTAGAAGAATGACGGCGAGCAGCAGCAGGATTTAATTAGATTATCAAAAAAAATGTACACCCTCCACTGACCTGAGGAAGAACTCCAGCTGAGTGTAGAGGTACCTGATGAGCGAGCGTCGGGCAATTATCTCAGCGTGGCAGTCATTGAGTGCCAGGCCGCGGTCACTCATGTACTCACCGTTGATGCATTTGGTTCCCGTGGAGACACAAATGACCTGTGCTTCCTTCACATCTGTGCCTGTTTGGAGGACAAAGCCGTCTTAGGACTCGTGCTCTTAATGTAAACACTATAAATTATGTTCTCATGCCCTTGAGAAGTCACACTGCAAACATCTACACACTAGCTTGAAAGTTGTTACTGTAGCAACCACACGATGAACTTCATTAGGTTTAATGTCCTTGTCACCGTGTTTATGCTATAGGCAAAGTGACGGCATGGAAAGACGTGTAATTTAAGCAGTAATTGTTGGGGAATTTTCGTTTGAGAGTCAACGTGGTGCAGCATGCGAAAATACGGCCAGTAATGAGATTGCATAGCTGAGAATCCCAGCTGCGCATGAAAACAGCCGAGCAGTGATGCAATCACGAACAACCTGGCTTCCCAGTATTTCCAGAGTTTGCTATTTTAACTTCACTGTCTCCAAATATCTCTCAAAGCTATGTCTGAAAAATGGGTCCGTGTATCGAACTGTTTCCGATGTAAGAAATGAAAAGTGCCCCTAATCCTGATTCCACCCCCCCCACTCAGAGCAGCTATGCACCCCTGGGGGTGATGCTGAACCTTTCTGTCTTTGGCCTGTGGCTATAACAAAGTGTGAACTGCGTTTGATCGACGGTTTCTTGTAAACCTGGAGTTTTCATTAGACGTTCCATCATTTATAAATGTGCTACAAGTGAGTACTTCTGCATCTGAGTTGTTATTAAACCATAATAATTCAAAGAATGGACAATAATTCAAAGAGAAGTTTCACTTCTTAAAGTAAGAAATTCATAGAAAATAAAAAGATGGATACATGATTTTTTTTTTTTGTATGGTAATCTTTTGAACTTTTAAGAAAC
>VOQK01014595.1:28424-40359 GCA_015052645.1 Benitochromis conjunctus
TCACATTAATTATGGTTTTACACCTTAAAGGACAGGATGTCATTAGGAACACCTGTGGTTGCCTAGTATTTCCGCTGCATCACAATGACTGCATTTAAATCGGCCAGTGTTAACTGTTATTCACTAACAAGGCAAATATTCACTCACCAGCCACTTTATTAGCTACAACCTTGCCAGTACCCGAGTGGACCTTTCAGAAAGTCCTTCATTTTGGCACAGATTCAACAAAGTGCTAGGAAACACACCTCACAAATTTGGCCCATACTGACATGACAGCATCACACAGCTGCTGCAGATTTGTTGGCTGCACATCCACGATGAAAACTCCTGTTCCGCTACATCCCAAAGGTGCTTTGTCGGATTGAGATCTGCTGAATGTAGTAAATGGTAAATGGACTGGTACACATATAGCACCTTTCTGCTCAATTTGAGCACTCAAAGCTCCTTCTACCACTCAATCACACACATATTCATACAGTGGTTTTATCTGTTACTCACACACTCGCACAAGACATTAAACCTACTGAGTTGAGGCAACTCACGGTTCAATATCTTACCCAATGATTCTTCAACTCATGGACAGGAGGAGCCCGGGGTCGATCCACCTTCCGACCGGTAGGCGACCAGCTCTACCACCTGAGCCACAGCCACCCCTTAATGACTTGTAAACCAGTCATCACTGGACCTAACACTGAAACCAGTTTGAGATGATGTGAGCTTTGTGACATGGCGCACTATCCTGCTGGAAGCAACCGTCAGCAGATGGATGCACTGAGGTCATAAAGGACGGACATGGTCAGCAACAATACTCAGGTAGGTTGTATTATTTCTACAATGGTCAGTTGATACTAAGGGGCCCCAGGTGTGTCAAGAATATATGCTCCACACCATTACACTATAACCAGCAGCCTGAGCTCTTGAAACAAGGCAGGATGGATTTGTGCTTTTGTGTTGTTTACACCAAATTGTGATCCTCCCATCTGACTGTTGCTGAAGACACTGAGACTTGTCAGACTAGGCAATGTTTTTCCAACCACTTGTTGTCCAATTTTGGTGAGCCTGTTTGAATTGTAGCCTCAGTTGCCTGTTCTGATCTGGTGGAAGGTGTGGTCTTCTGCTACTGTAGCTCATCTCCTTCAAGGTTCATGGTGTGCTTTCACAGATGCTCTTCTGCATACCTTTGTTGTAACGAGTGGTATTTGAGTAACTGTTGCGTTCCTATCAGCTTGAATAAAGTATTTTCTCACAAAGACCTGATGCTCAGTGTGTATTTTTTTTTCCTTTTTGGACCATTCTCTGTAAAATCTACAGATGGTTGTGCAGGAAAATCCCAGTGGATCAGCAGTTTCTGAAACACAGCAGATCTGACACAAAAACTATGCCATGTTCAAAGTCACTTAAGTGACATTTCTCTCCCATTCTGATAATTAGTTTGAACTTCAACGTGTTGTCTGGACCATGCCTGCGTGCTTAAAAGCATTACATTGCCGCCACGTAATTGGCTGATTAGATATTTTCCAAACAGTAAAATAACTGCAGTAATGAAGTGGCCAGTGGCTGTATGAATTACCCCCAAAAAATGTGCAAAACCGCTTTAACTACAACACCACTAAAACTGTTATAAAGCCAGTCACACATCACCCCAATACAGTCCAGCAGAAAGGTCCACAGACACAGAAAAGTTCCACGTGACTGCACATGTTCAACCTTTAATGTTTCGCAAAAAATGTTATTGTAAAGATATGTAAATTTTAGCGCACACTCTGTGTTCACAGTGAAAATGAGAATGGGAACATTAGAGCGTTATGTGTGGCTAAATGCACCTCGGCAGACGTTACCTCTATCTGTCAAGCAGAAGGATGATGTACATTGAAAACACATTCCCTTCCTTGTGGCACTCACATCTATCATAAGCTTATGGCCACTCTCCCCACTCTAGCATATTTCTTCCGCGACATCCATCTATGTCAATCTCCTAACTTGCATATCCGGAGGCCTGTGATGTTTCTCTGTCCTGTAAGCGTTCATACCATATTCTTGACAGGTTTCACCATATGTTCTTTCTGCATCTTAAAGCACCCCTTCGAGGCTTCCTAGAATCTCTTGTCCACAAGGTCACAGTTTTTATTTATTTATTTATTGTTTCACAGCTTAATGTCATGTGAAATGACGGGCGAGTGTGTGACACGCGTGTGTGTCGAGTGATTGGCCTCATGCGCAACATCGGGCGACAAAGACGGCTGTTTCTTTATAACAGCAAGCGTCTGCTATTTTAATTAAAATTTGGCTGGGGAAATTACTCAACCATTTAGCTGCCAGTACCTCGAATCAAAATATCTCATTTACATAGCAGGCAAAATTCTGTGTTTACTTGCAGCTATTAAGGCCTGTTCAACGTGATGAAACATTTGCACGGATTTATGACAATTATTAATTTTCATACAGTTTCCAGTCCTGCATTTGTGTGTGTTTGAACGCGCACCGCCCTTAGGGGGGGCATACTTCTTCTCAGTCTTTCTCAATACAAAACATAGTGTAGCTGCTATGTCTCTGTGTGTGAGGAGCAGGTAAATGGGAAAGGATCTAAATTATCCTCTGGCAGCGCTACAGCGTACTGGAGCAACCCCAACATACAGATGCTGCTGCTGCTGCTTATCACAGTGCTGCAGTCCTAGGGAGGAGCTCAAATATGCTCGCAGCAGTAGCTCGTGGCAACTTCCTCCTGTCTCCAGATACCGTGAGCTTTGGTCACACACTCTGTGTGTTGATATGTTGGTTAATCCTCTTTATTAGTCAATAAAGCCCTATTACACTTAGCTAAACAAGTCTGTAGGCTCTAACTACAAGACACAAACAAGTAACTTGTTTTCTTTAAATAAGTCAGAGTGTGCTCTGAGTTCTACCGCAGCGGTATTAATGTATGTTTATGTTTCTGAAAGATGACTAACAGCTATTGTAATCTCGGTTTGTGCAAAAACAAGAGCCCCACACAGCTATACACAGCATTTGCATTTACAGCCATTGGATACATACATTCTGTTCTTCTGTTCATCAGGTCACCCGATGAGTAAATGAAGTAAAATAAGTGGAAAACCTGCTCGTTTCTGATGCAACTGGGCTGCAAGCTATAGCTAGTGCCTCGCCTTTGATTACTGACAGAGAAGCTCGTCTTTACCATAAGAGGGCACTAAAAATCCACCTGATGAGTTTAATGACTATTGGAATTTATTATGCTTTTGATTGACAATATTTTTAAAAAAGCTGTGAAAGTTTCCAAGTTTCACACTGAGAATCAGAGAACTTTCCTCTCTACACCTTAAAAGAACAATAATAATGACATACGTGTGATGAAGTCAGGTCCTAATGAGCCCGCTACATCCTGGCAGAGTTTAAACTGATTAGAACCTGCACTCAACCAGCCGATGTCTGAAAAGGTTGCGATGCCTTCAGAGACTGTATAGAAAATCATCCTTGATTTGGAGAATAAAGAGGAAACAACTTTGCTGATTTCAGTACGTTTGTAACACAAGGCAGGAAATTGAGTGAAATTGCGCTGTGGATAATTATTGTAAAAAAAATCACGGACAAGGTTACTTTTCTACTTCAGCATGTATGTTTTATAATGGCTAACAATCAATATTTAATTTAAAAAAAAAACCCAGAAATATAAACAATGGCCAAACTCTTTAAAATCACATCCATCAAAGCAGAACAATCGTACATTAAAGGAAACAAAACAAATCAAATACTGGTCCACGTGAAGGAATTCCCATTTATCCCTTGTGTTTGTTTATTTTCAATAATGAGATCTGGACATTCAGCTTCCAAATAACAAACAGACTACAGTAGCTTTGCTGAATGTTGAGCGTGGGTCGTCATAGACTGAAGCAGATTAAGTGATCAAAAATCCGGCACCTATGATCATTTCTGACATTACAATCAAACACAAGGCAGGGTTAATCCTACCAGCTGCGTACTGGACGAGGCTTCCTGAGCGAGTGAACAGTGACAGATGATGAGTTTAGTACCCTGAGGATTGCGCACAAGACAGTCAGTGATCTGCTTTCAACCGTTTAACACCGCAGAGTCTCAGCCGCGACGGCAGACTGGGAGACCGACTCAATCTGAGCGACTTGTCGAGATAATTCGTTTAGAAGGGTATTAATGATCCAAACGTAGCTTTCTCTGTCACACGGTTTCACCTCAAGATCCCCACGTCTTGTGATCGGACACTAAGGATCGTTACGCACAACTTTTACGCACAGCTGGGACTTGAACAGATCTCGATGCGCTTTCCATTTTACCAGCAACACGGATTACACTACCACGTATACTCGCACACGTGTGATTATGGAAAGCGTCCGAACTGCAGGAATGGATGAAACGACCCCCTCCATACCCCACTGAAGCAAAACCCAACCGCACGGACACAGGGAACTTGCCTGGAATAAGCGTGCAGCGCCGGGTGCCAAAATGAGCACGCACTGGCAGAGCTGGAGGATCTTACAGATAGTCTTTGCAACAATTACAGCAGTCATTACACAAGGTAGGTGAAAAGGAAGTGGTTTAGTTTGTGTGTTTTTAAATAAAAAAAGAAAGGTGAGAAATTAGTTCAAGATGAGCGCGTGCCAAAGTGCAATGAATTAACATAAAGAACCTCTGGCTTTCACTGTAACAGCCGAAAGCAAGTTATTAGACTGGACTCTCCATCCTGTGTACATATTACTGATTGGAGGCGGGCCTACTCTCAGCAATGTCGTTAAAGATTAAAAACTTTTTTTTTCTAAAGTAAAGCATTTTCTAAAATCCTAAATAATACATACATGTCCTCGTTTGTGACTTACATCTTATTCCGCAGTGATCCAATCAGGGTAACATGAGCACATGTGTCTTACTTGCAGGAGAGGGTGTCCCAGCAGTGAGTAAAATAGCCTATTAAACATTTAGGATTAAATCAGTGAGGGGTAAAGAACTTGATGGGTTTATATTACAACGTGAGCAATGCTTTAATGCTCAGTGCCTTTCTTGTCACAGTGGAAGTATTACTTTCTCTTTTGGCTTTCTGCTAAAAAAATATTGGGGGACCCAATTTTCATGTACAGTGAGGCAAACAAGAAGCAGGCAATCTAGATTTCCAACTTGATAATGAAGAAGAAAAAGCACATCACAAAGGCATTTGTGTAAAGCCTATAACTGCCTTAGATGACCATTTCCAGGGAACGAAGGCAGGCTGATTTGTGGGGATAAAACGATAAAAATTGAGAAATTGTGATAAAACAGATTTTTAAAGCCGCTTTAAGAGTCTCATTGGACACTGCAATCCCTACCAATCACTGCATAAGCTTAAGCCTCCCTAGATCTCCCTCTCTCGCTCTCTCTCTTCCCCCTCCCTCTTCTTTATTTTCTCCCCTCTTTCCAACAGCAAGTCAGAGCATTACATGCCATATGATCACCAGTGCATTTATTAGTGTTTTTGTACATCATAAAGCTCTTCATAATGCATTTAAGATGAGGGTGTGCTGCTTTGACTAGACTATGCAGGCTGATAACTTTTCTACTTAAAAGTGTGTACAACCATGCCTGGTTGTGAAGCTTTGTTGTTATTAGATCACAGTTCCAATGTTAGCAAGTCAATCTTTATTATAACTCAAAAAACTACGCATGAAAGGTTTTAAACACTTTTTTTTTTCAGTTCTAGTTTTGTTTAAACTGAATACACACTCTGACGCCCTAAAGAGTTAAGGGCAGATGTAAGCAAACTCAGATCTTTGTAAATTTGCATTTCATTAGCATCCTGTTTGCACCCTGCTCCAGCAGATACCACATTGCAGTCCTTGTGCTCCTACACGTCTTCCACCTCTTGCTGGACCAAACTTTTGCCCCCCTTCCCATTTTCTATTTGCGCTTTGTTAATTAACTGCATTGCTGAAAGGTACTTTAACTTTCCACAACTTCTTAAAAAATTCATGGATGTACTAACAGCTTTTCTTCCCTCTGTTGCACGCTGCTGTTTATCTCCCAAGTGGACTCCTAAGTGTCCCTGTCAGATCCTAATGAGAACCTATAATGTTCTATTAAACTTAGATGCATTGGAAAGGTTAACCAGTCAAAAGATAAACACACACAGCGCTAACATTAGATTAAGAAAATGCAGGTGTGTAATTAGTACTGTTAGCATCTGAACCACTGCCAACACTTTCTTGCGCTAAAGTATTTATAAACAGCGTATTTCTGTATATGCGACCGATATCTGATAAAGAATTAATAAAGGGTAAAGAAACCTTTCACGGCAGCATGAAAGAAAAACTTTTGAGCCACAAATGAACACATCTTTCATTCTCTCAATTACTAATTCCAGCGCAGACATCCGTTTGTCTTCCGTGATGCTACTGGGAATCGACTCACTTCTGCAAGCTGTTTTGCACATATGGTACAAGCCATTAGTGCGCATTAGAATTCACAATGGATGCTAGGGCTTTTTGCATTTTATTAGAATAATACAAAGATTGATTACAAGTGAAGAAATAGCGCTAAAAGAAAAGCACACTGAAAAGCAGTTAGCTGACGTGCAAATGAAAAGCCTTTAATACAAAGCCAGGAGTCAAACTGCAGGGCAAAATAGAGCTCATTAGACACAAATGTTTTTATTAAAGCCGGCGATGGGGAAACATTATTTTGAAATCAACATGCCTTCGATGAATGCTGTTAAATAAGCAGACTGCTGTTTCTTACACGCACAACAGAGCAAACCAACTTCTCAGGTTAAAGTACTGCAAGAACTGAACATGTCCATATTGATGCATGGCACCAAAGCTCCTATTAGGTAGCTTTGAACAAATGATTGAACTAAAATAAAAGAAAGAATGAAAGCGGTATGACACACACGGAAAGCTCCGTTTTGTATCGTCTCATTTTCATTTCGGTAAGAAATCCTACCTGAAGTTAATTTTCTGCTAACATTCAGTGGTAGTGCTTGTAAATCTAATTTCATGCAGGGAGCATTTTCATTTGGACACAGAGAGGGATGAACAAAGATTTGATTATCAACAAAATGTTGGCACAAAAAAAGGAGTATTTTTTTTCTTCCCCCGCACACAGAAAGCACTTAACCTACATACTGTATGCCACAAAGGTGGAAGCCACTGAATATGTTCCCTGCTGCAGTTTTTACAACAGCTTTTGGTGGCGCGAACATCTGCATGGTAACACTTGTGCTCTCTGATTCAGCCAAGGAGGAAGGGAAGCTCGATGTCTTCAAAATGAGTGATTTGAGAGGTTGGAACAGCTGGTGTGCCAGATTTGCTCTCATGTTTATCCATTCAGGGCTGGACTCTCATCATGGGAGAAGTTTTGCTTGCACTGGCCACTTGATAAATATCTTAAATATTGGCAAAGCAGAAGGACGAACCTTCTAGCCAATCGTAAGCAAAACAGCCTCTGGAGTCTGAAGATAGATTGCGTGCTTCAATTGAAACTCTTTTATCAAGAAACAAAAAACAGATGGGAAATGACAAGAAGTGTACATTAAACTCAAACGTGAAGAGGTGAGCTTGCATGAGACGTACTTTACAGCAGCGATGAATGCTCCCTCCTGGAACACAGCAGGCCAGTTTATATTCACTCCAACTGGAGGTGCTGCCAGCTCTGGTATTAAATAGCACATCTGTCAGTGCCCACTGGAAGGCTAAGCCAGGATAGCCTAGATCCCAGCTCCAGTTTCTGCCTCATGCAGTGTGTCACCCACTCAGTGAACATGACTGACACTATTGTCTGTGTGTGGAAGGGGAGGAAATAAACGCTGCTGCCGTCCTCTGAGGGCTGCTGGGCTGACATGATAGTGACATGTACAGTACAGTCGCTGCCGTGTGAAGTGTCAGGCCAGCTTGACAGGCTCGACGAGGGAGGATGAAAAGCAGAAGCGGTCGTGATAGACGGACCCATCAAGAGCCGGCAGCCATGAGGGACACGCGGAACAAATTTGACGCAGAAAAACTTCAAACCTTCCTCATTTGATAAATAATGATTAATAATTCAATGACAGATAGCATTCAATGCGGCATTCATTCTCTCATGAATATACATAAGTCAGTAGTTGTAGATCTGATCTGTTTTTTAACACACTCTGAGTTTGGGTTTTGCTGCCCGAGTTGCTTTCTCTATGTTCACAGCAGCCTCTTCCAGATTGTTATAGTAAACATGAGTTTTTCTGTTTTTTTTGTGTTCATAATTCACCAAGTAGGGCAATTAGCCACCGGATCAAAAGTGCACACCCAGGTCAGCAGCTATAATCTTCATAATTCTGTCAAAATGGACACTTAATGAGGACACATGATGCATGAGTGACCTCTGCTCATTTCCAGCTTGATAAACACTCGCCATAAAATCAGATCAGAGGACATTCATGCTGTTGGATTGATTTGACACAGCGATTAGAAAAAAGGTCATTCTTCACACTTGCGATTAGTATTTACAGTACTCCTGTAATTCTTGTTATCACTGTACAAAGCACACCGACACAGACCAGCTGGTGTATAAATGCGAACCTTAACCAGTAACCAGTTTTTTTAGGTGCATGCTGGTCTATCACATCAAATGTACTTTCTTTCATTTGATATAATGATGCACAGCCCTGTTTGTCACTACGTATTCCCCGTCTACTGACAATCTGAAAAGCCATTTTAATCCCAGTGTTTGATGGCTTATTTCCACTTTTGTGCCAGATGCATCCGATTGTACCTTCTCATGCCACGGAGGGACAACAGAGACACTTTTGAACATTACAACATTTTTTAAAAGAGCATTTAGATGTTGGAAAAATCATTTCCATAGAATATAAAGTCTATATTTGTTATTACACGATCTGTCTGCAAACGGATTAACTACCTGGAAACAATTTGCATACTGTGCAGAGAAAAAGGCTTTAGTCAGCAAATGGGCATAGCATTGTTACAACTCGACTATTAATGGGCTGATCTGACTTTTATTTGGTCTCATCCTGACTTCATATTTTCTCTGTTAATGTATTGGCTCTGTACAGCCAAAACAAGGACTGAAAGCAAACTGATGTGACGCCAGGACACTGGGAATGTTGTGTTTTTTCCATAAAACAAACACGGTTCGTAACCTTTTACAATTCCAATAATTTGGTGACAAAGCCAAAGAGTTTAACATCTGCTCCACCTCTGCTATAGGACTTTTAAGATTAAGGCCAGAGGCCTTTTAGTCTAATATTTTAAAGTCCCACTCAGTTGATCAGTTGGCCTTGTATGACTTTGATATTCATGTGTTTCGGGAACACTGCTGGTCTCCAAATGTGACAAAAAAGTGAAATCCTTCAGTCCAGTTTTTGCAGATTTATTTAGAAATTGTGTTTTTTCAGCGTTTTATATTGCAACAGTAGTGTAACTTTCAATTTTCCTCTTTCAGATTTGAGCAGTAAAGAACTGACCGACAACAAGAGCCCAGTGCCTTTCCCTGTCTTCTTGCCGGTCAGCTACGAAGTAAAGGATGCCGACTACCTCTTCCTAAAAGAGGCTGGGCAGGACTTCATGAGGAACTCCAGCATGCAGAGCCACATCCAGCCCTTTGTTATTTTACGAGCCAGCCGCCAGCCGGCTGTCATCGCCAGCTATCGCACCATGTCCACAGAGAAACTCGTGCCTCTAGATATGGTTCAGTCTGTGAAGCTCTTCAATGCACCAGAGGTCTTTACCTTTAACTGGAAAATCCAGGCCTTTGTCCTGACGCCTCGGGTTTTCTCCTCCAAGCCCAAAGTCAGGGTGCTATTCTATGTTGCAGGCAGGGATTGGAACAGAGGGGAAGGAGCTCTGGATGAGCTACCATGTGTGACGGTGTATGCGTTCTGGCAAACCCAGGAGGTGAGGGGTTCCTGTGCCATAGGAGGTGAGAGGGGGACCTGCATGGCCGAGCTGGTTCCTACGCCTGGCTGGTTTGCTCCAGGGTCAGAGGGCACCAGTAGAGAGAGGCAGGATCCATCTACTGGGAATCCTGTGGAGCTGTACTACCAGGCTCAGCCAAAAGTCAGAGGGAAGTGCAATTCTGCAGATGGAAGTCGGTGGGGGGGTTCACAGCAGCAGGCAGAGTTTATTCCTGTCACTCCCATGCAGAGGATTGGCAGCGTGCGTCTTCTGCAGGTGCCTAAGGGGATGGCAACGCTTTCGCGTCTCAAGCTCGGCAATGCCATCGTCATACGAACGTCCTCCAAACCTCTAAAGAAGACTGACATCGCCACTTTCTACATACTCATGGCCAGCTCTGCTCAGCTGACTAACTTCACTCTCAGGTAAAATTGCATTTTTTGCCACCCTGCAGTTTGCAGAGGTCAGCAATGTCATGGTTGACCACATGCTTCCAGTATTATAAGTCTGACCCCGATTTACATGGGCCTGCTATTTCAACAAAGTTGAAATCATCTGGTCAGCAAAACCTCAGAATGGGGAGCCGCTCACTAATAGTATTAGTCATCTTCCCTAATTCTTACCCAAAACCTTTGCCATCAAAAATATAAGCGAATATTGAACGAAATGAGATTTAGTATGGATTATGACATTTCTCTGAAAATATCATAGCTGTTAACCATCTTTCCTGGAAACGGGGTGGATTATTTGAGCAGCAAAGCCTGAAGACATTAAGAGCAGTTTTAACAGCAGGAGTCATCAAGGTTGACACGGAGCAAATAATACCACATGTGCCATATACCTCATTATTTCCTTTATTTAAAGGGTACCGCTCGGGATCAGTGCACAGTGCTGTAGAGTGCATGCAGATCGCAGAGATTAGTAGCACGGCTCCGTTTACAGTTCCCTTCTCACTTTGCAATGCAGAATGCTTTTGAATAGAGATGAGAGCACTTGTAGAACCATCTTAAAGAGACTGTAATTCCTCTGGAGATCTCTGACATACTTGGTAATGACGGCTAAATTTATACAGACACGTTTCAAAAAAACACCCTTCCATATTTCCCAAGCACCAATGCCTCAACCAGCTGACTAATTATCCTTAGCCTAATCTCACGGCTGTCTCTCAAGACGTCAGCCTGTTACTTCCCTTTTACAGGTGAAATGATGCAACGCGGCGAGATTGGCAGCTCAAAACTGGATTTAAATTAAACGCTTCCAACCCGCACTCACCGTTTCATTGATGGCTTTCACGGTCATCTGCAGCCTTTTGTTATCATCATCCAGGCGAAGATCAAACAGAAGCACGCGGCGGCAAAGCTACATTTGTCGAGGTTGGCTGTCAGCGCAGACAAGCAGAGATTTACGTTGACCTGATTAGAGGCAGGTTTTACAAATTGTTATTCAAGACACTATCAGCTTTATTCCAAGTCAGTGAATTATTGTCTGACAGGAGGCGTGAAATGCATTTTCCATACAAGGCTCACTTATTAATTGGCTTTGTTTGAGAGTGTCATAAATCTGTTGCTGAGTGAAGTCCAGGAAGGTGTCCTGACTTAAGAACGGCTGCACCTCAACAGAAGCGCCGGTTCCTGGACAGTCTGCACTCACAGAGTCAAATCAATACCTCAAACACTTTCTAAGTGACTTCCGCCTCGACTTGCTCATGCGTGCTTCCCTGAAGGTGAGTGGGTGAGGAGACAGTCATGGATTATTAATTCCCCTTTTTTAATTCAATTGTGAATGCTGAAAAAGGACCGTATTATCTAAGCTGACAGCTGTGCATGGATGCACTTGTCCTCCTTGTCAGGAAGCAACATTTCTCTCAGGTACTCGGCTCTTTTGCAAAAGGAAACGAGCAAACGTGAGGCTGAAGGTGGTTTATCAAATATTTCAGCTGTTGCTGGATTTCTAGAAGTATTGTGAAATAGTTTCATGTTTGTTATTTGTTGTTGTTTTTTAAGATTAGACCATGTACTTAATTTCATTATTTGATTTCCTGTTTTTTGGGGGGGGTT
>VOQK01014600.1:22177-35238 GCA_015052645.1 Benitochromis conjunctus
TTTACTTTTTTTTTTTTTATCTGTATATGAAATGTGTGGTCCTGACCTCTGCTCCTAGGCGGCTGTCGGAGCACATTCTGCAGAAGGACAACAAGGCTTGCTGGAAGGCCGGAGATAACTTCCTGAGACACCACAAACAACAAAAGACCAAAAACAGTCACTACAGTCTGCAACACTTAATCTGTATGCCACAAGTACTCTGGAGAATGTCCTGACCGTTGAATGATTGAGGACTGGAGTAGGTTACCCTGCCACTGAGGTTAGTGGTGCCACTCTCCCATGTAACGTGACATTACCACAGTACTAAGAACAGCAGGTGGCTGAGTAACAGTAACGCACCACTCAATCAGATTTTGTTTTTGTTTTATTAAAGGGAACACGTATTTTAATGATTAGAAATGATCAAAGATCAAAAGATATTGTTAAAAATAATACATCACAGGTGGGAAACAAATAAGAAAAAAAATATTTAAATGAGTAAAAGTTCAGTTTCAGTGATGACTAGTTTAAACTCTGAGAAGTGAAGAACAATATACTTCTCTTACTCAAGAGGGCAGCCACATAACCTAATACCTGGTTTTAGACAAAGACGAATAACTACCTCCATCTAGTGGCTATATTTAGTGACTACACCAAAACAGGCAACGTGGCTGTAGCAGACAGTTTGTTTGAGAATTAGTTATACCACTATGATTTTTTCTTTTTGGCCTTCAAACCACCACAGAGAATTTCACATTTTAAATAAAATAAATAAATAAACAAAAAAATCTAAACATGAATGAAGTGCAGACTTTAAGCTTTTATTCAAAGAGTTTAACAGGGTATTACATTAACTGCTTAGGAATTACAGCCACTTTTATGTTTAGTCCGCCATTTTCAAAAGCACCAAGTAACTGGACGATTGACTGATGAGCAGTTTCGTGCCCAGTGAGGCCTCATCATTTGTTATTCCATTAAAATTTAAGCAGATAAAATATCTGGGGTTGATTCCAAGTATTGAGCGTCTAATTTGATAGCTGGAACTTCACTGGAACTTTCCGATGATGTCCAAAGAGATGTCAATGTAAATAAAGGAGGCCATCCTTAGGTATGTTTTAGTTTTTCAGCCTATCAGAAAAACGGCAAAAAATTTAGGAGTGGCCAAATTAACAATCTGGTACAGTCAATAACACAGTTTTAAGTACGTGACATCACTGTCAAAGTCTACAATCGAGACACACCTTCATGAAGGCAAATACAGGGCTTACAGGAAGGCACACTCCATTGGTTACACTGAAGAACAGATGGCTACATTGGACTTTGCCAGACTAAAAGAGCCTGCACATATGTGAACAAATGAAACCAAGTTTAACTTGCATCAAAATGGTGTGAAAAGTTTCGAGACCTCACAATCTGAAGCATACCACATGATCTGTCTAACATGGTGGAGGCAGCATGGGCACATACGGCTGCCAGTTGAACCAGCTCACTAGTTTCTGTTATTGATGTGACTGCTGATAACAGTAACATGATGAATTGTGAAGTGTATAGGGCTGTACTCTGTCACATTCAGACAAATGCTGCAAAGCTGTTGTTACTGAAGATGCAACTGAAAGCACAAAGACACACAAAAAAAAATCAGCAACTGAATTTGGCTGCACTGAAGGCCAGGCAGGACATCTCAAGGGATGTCTATGGGTTTTAGACTCAGGAAGTCAGTGGATTTACGTATGTTACACAGGTACTAAAAACAATCCCTATATTTAAAATAATGGCTTTTTGTTTACTTTTGAGCATCTGAAAATGGTTCATATTTGTATTCCTTGATGCAGGAAATGTTAGGAAATTTAGATCGTCTCTGTTTTGCGAGGTTTTTTCGTGCCTGAATTTCCACTCACCTGTTTGGCTGATCAAACTGGACAGGTGGCTTACTCTTCAGCTTGCTGTGAGTCTGTGGGTGGAATTGTGATGTGTTCTGAGTAGAGAGGTTGTCTGCATTATTGTCAGGCTCTGAAACCCCTCGGATGTCCAGATACTTGCCATTATCTGTGGGAGGCTGCGGATAAGACTACAAGATGTTAGTATCTAACTACAGAGAGAGACTGTCATGCAGACTGAATGTTTTTCTTCTCTTCTTTTGGCTTTTTTTTCCTGGAGGAAACGGTGTGACTGGTATTCATTTAAATAAGCCTGTGCTCTACATATTCAAAATGACCACATACCACAGAAAGAGGGTCAGCAGAGCAAGCAGTGGTAGCAGAAGAGGAAGAAGTGTTAGGTGTATTCTGGGAGCCCAGGTCCAAAGTGGTCGGAGGTGGGGAGGAAACGGTCCTCTTCAATGTTTGAATCTCACTGTGGGGCAGAGGTAACATAACATAAGTCAAAAAAAAATACTACATACTTAATCAAGCAGCACGTGAACGAGACAATCGACTGTTTTACCCCTACCATCAAAGTCGTACATGAACTGTTCAGTGAAATTAGTCAGAATCCTGATGGTGTCAATTAAAGACTTCACATGACAAGAAAATAAAAGTTCCACTTTTGCATCAGAGCAAAGTTTCCTCTGTAATTTCATGCAGCTGTGGTGCTTGGGAGACATTTGCAATCTGGTTTTACACCATGGCCAGTTTTGGTCACGGTTATGGAAATAATGTGGACTTGGTGCTGAAAACTTCTGAGAATATTTTTAAGGATACTTCTGCTGACTCTTTCCTCAGCAGTAGAAGGGGTAAATGTTCTTGTTGAAATGACATGCAGCGAAAGAGCTATGAATGTTGGAAACCTTGTCAGGATCAAAGACTTTAGAGTTTTTCAAAAAGAATAGTACACGATCACAGACATGCACTCAAGCACACACCATTGCAGTTTCTTGATCTGCTCTGCTAGGTTCTGCTTCTCATTATTGAGGAGGCTTATCTGGTACTCCAACTCTTGCACGACCTCTGTCTGCTGCTAAAGAGAAGAAAAAAAACATAATGCAGACAAATTACAAATTCAGCTCAAGAGTCTGAAGTCACAACTTGACATGAGGCGGTAATTCTTCAGATTTAACTGAAAGAGAAAAATCACTTTGCGTTTAGTTTCACAGCCTTTTTTCAACGAATCTCTCTGGTACTACAAGGAACACAAAGCAATATAACAGGTTCAACTCAGCGTACACACACCTGTTGTGAAAGGTCAGGCTTCTTTAGTGGATCTTGGGCAATGCAGTTTCCAGGAAGATCGACGAAATCCACTCCAACTGACACATCAGCCGTGTCCCGAGGAGAAGGGAGGGGGGTGCCACAGCTTCTGTAGAGCTGCAACAGGTCGGGGGGTTTGGGGATGTTGAGGCCAACATCATCCCACAACTCAAAGTCCTGGGAACAAACATAAAACAAAACAGTTTAATAATAGTCATTTGTGTCAGGCATGGGCTCGTCCTTTGGATTACACATATATGTACAAGTACATGTTTATATCATTCATACTACCTTCAGAATTTTCTTATGAATTAGGATGTTTTTGTTTTTTTTGTTGAAAAGGAGACAGATCTCATCTTAAAAATAAAAGACTAACTCCACTGAGGCATTTGCCATCCTTTACCTGATCATCATTTTCATCAGAGAAGGTGATGGATGAGAGTTTGTATTCATTTTTCAATAAATACTCATTCACAAGGAAGTTTAAGGCTCTTTTCTCCAGTGGGCGGATAGGCTCCTGAGGCAGAGAAGAACAAGGTCGATCACGGCAATGTTCTCACAAGGGTTTAAAGCGACACATTCGTTCGTTCTTCACTCATTTCACCAGAAAGGAAAAATTAGAAAGCTTATAAATCCCCCACCTGAATTTCAGGGCTTGACTTGAAGTTTTTTCTCTCCTGAGAGGGCACTTCGCTCTCTGAGAAATTGAGAATATATGAGATGAATGTGAAAGGATGCTGAGCATCACTCACCAAGAGGAATTCTCTGACAAAAAGAGAGAAAGCTGTAACAAAAAAGGGTTCAGGTGGAGAAGAAGTTAAAAGTGCGCCACACCTGCTGCCTGAGTCAAGTTGGCGCGCAGAGCCTGAATGGTCTCCTTTGCTTTCCGTAGCTCAAACTCCAGCACTGGACAGGAAGTGACAACACACACAGGAAGTGCATCCAACCAAAGACAGGGAACAAACAAATAAAACAGATGGGTATGAAAAACCAAACAATGACACAAAAAGATTAAAAAGTCATAAAAACAAAACAAAAAAGGATGCATGCAAATCATGGGTCTAAGGAACGCATGCAGCAGAGGACTATGGTAACGCTGGCAAGATGTTTCTTGGACAGGTGTGTTTACTGCATTGAGACACAGCTCAATGACAGAATTTCCTGCCCTTGTTTTTCCTCTCATTAATACTTAACAAATGGAAGTCCAAATTTACCTCAATTGTAGCTGAGGCGAGCAAATCAATTCAAGCTACTGAAATGTATCCTTGATAAACTAGGAGCTGTCTGACACAGGTTTTTATAAGTAATAAGTAATTTACACATTTGAATTCAAGCCACTCAAGGGACAGCCAATGCTCAAATGTTTTGTTCTTAAGAGATAAGACCATCACACTATGAACACCACAACATAAAGCTATTTCAATTAAGAGTCAAAATGTGAATTAGGCCTTCTTTGCTAGGTTACCGATTTAGATTCGTGTTTACTGACTTTGACTTTGTAAAACAAATCAAAATAAAAAACAAAAAACATAACACGATCAAGCCAATCATAGAAACACGAGAAAGCCATTTCTGGAATCTTATACCATCAGAAGGAGCAGAAGTTATTATTTATAAAAATTTGTATTTTTAATCTATAAATAAAAAAGGTCAATGCTGGACTTATACTGATTTCTACTTTAAAGAACACACAAGGTCTTAAGACATGTTAGATTAAAAACACACGCAAAAAGTAATAAGCAATGGAGCAGGAAAACTATGTTGCATAGCTGTGCACTGAAAAATCTGCAATTTGATGCGACTCTTGTTTCCCCAACATGTGTCACTTAAGGTTTATGGCTGCTGTAGGTTTCACACTTCTTTACAGCAACGCTGAACAGCTAGCTTAAAAAACAAACAAAAATGGAGGAAACAGTCTATATTTCCACATAAGGTCAAAGCCAATTTCTGAGAATTTAAATATAGTAAATTTCTGCCAGAGTAAATCGAGTTCCAATTCAGACCTTCCCAGCAGATCAAGTGCACAGGATGCAAACGCAACAAAATGGAAAACCAACAACTGAATAACGGGAAGAGAAGGAAAAATAAATAAATAAAAGCAAAAAGCTAGACTGGATGGAGTGACTTGTCCAGTATTTTACTGGGGTTTGATCAACGTCAACGGAGAAAGCCAGAAAACCCAGAGTCAGACAGCTGGGGGCAGGGCTCTTAGCAAGGAGAACAAGTTGAGCGGAATGAGAGTGGGGATGTTCAAAAGTAAGGAGAGAGGAAGGGAAAGATGGCAATTTGGTAGAAAGGGCAGTGTGTGAATACTCATTTTTCAAAACGATGCATAATTTGGAGGTGTGAGGTGGAACCAACATCTCTGCTGCATGGTTTTAACTGGGCCCTTACTTCACGTCATCGTTTCTCTCAACTGATAAAAGCCCCAAACCAGAAGCAAGCCATTCCCGCTTTTACATTATTGGTGCATTAACTGGCGTTACCCACGGCTTTAACTTTACCATCAGAATGCAATATACACATTAAAATTAAATGACATTTATATTTATAGGACAATCTATATGCCATCCCCTATCCCATCATGCTCTACAATCTTATTCTCACCCTTAATATTCATGTACAGTGGAAGGGAAAACAAATTTAATGTAAAAGAAAGAAATCAAAAATACACAACATAGTCCACCACTTTAACAGCTTAGGCACAGTTTTGGGACGCACACACACTTACTCTTCAAATGTGTGGATGGCTGCAGAAACCTGTTATTAGCTTTAACCTTTATAATCTAGCAGATTACTTACGGCTAAAAAGTAATGTCTTCATGTTGGTGATTGTGAAACTGCTAAATTAAAACCAGAAGTGGGTTTGGTTAATATGCATAGTCCCTGCCTGATACCAATTTGCTTTCTGCGCTCTACATAAATATCAAAGGCTTACTCATTTATTTTTTTTCCTGTAGTTAACAGCATAAAAGTACTCAACATGCAACACCTGGAAAAAAAAAAAGGCAATATGCCAGTAAATGAGCACCTGTTCTTAAACCCAATGCTGTGATGACACATCATTGGTGTCAGGAGGAGCTGTTAATGTGTTTAAAACTATCAGACTGTGTGTCACAAAGGAGCCATGGAGGGGGGAGGTGAGAAGAGTACGCTATTTAAATAATGCTGATACATGTTTGGTACAGAAAAATACCACAGACTGGCTTTGCAGTGTCACAGTTCGTGAGAGGAGGCACAAATACCTCAATCAAGTTAAAGAGAAACACACAATACATGTAAAAGTAAAAAAAAACAAAAACATTTTCTACTTTTTAAAATTTGACTAATTTATCCCTAATAAAGCAGGACTGACAGAAACACATTTCAGTGTCATCAGGACGAGTTTATTTATTACTATTGGTCATTGTTGTTATTAAAGCAGCTTTTAGATTTCATGTTGCCATATTCTACGGCACGCTCTCATTCAGTCTACTCTCCTGATCTTTTATCCCCAGTGTAAGCTGGGCCTCTTGTTTCGAGCCCTAACAGTATGGTTCGTCTTACCTGCCACCCGTTCGTCTGTCTCTCGGTTACCGTCATCTGAGTAACGGGCAAAGTCCAGAGAGTCCAAAGTGCTAATGCTGCCTGCTCGATCTGAACAAAAACACAGACACAGAGACAGAAGTTAGACAAGTATACACCCACGTAATCATACAGTTAAATGATTGCATTGTCCAAGAGCTCACAGTTTAAAAATGTGACTGTGCAGCCTATATACTGCCCTATAGAGTCTTCTCTGTGAAAGAATAGGGTCAGATTCAGTGTGGTAAAACCCATTTCTAAACTATTACTTCCACCAACTATACATAAGGGTAGGCAGGTGCTAAGAGAAGGAACACAAAGTTGATAAATAAGCATACTCTTTGCTCATATTTCAGTGGGATAGGCTGCTCTGATAGCTAAGTCAATGGTGTTGGCTTTCTTTCCACTGCAATGCAAGTGTGAGATTGGCCTGTTTGTTCTCTGATATCAAGATACAGTACAAGGTCAAGCCATATGTGACCTTGTTGGCCTCAAAAACGTGGTTTAACAAAGCTGTGTAAGCAATTGAATTGAATTAACAACTCATTTCCCTATGTAGATAAGTAACACATTTCACTGATATTTCTTTTTTCTGTTACATATAAAGTTTGTCTATATAAGTGTATTTTATGTTATGTTCAAATTCATGACCATGCAACTTAATGATATAGTGACAATGTTTCTCCATTGCCTGTCTACAGAAGTGTCATTGTTCTGCCAAGCTGATGTCAGGCAAACTCATTTTCCTGCATAGAAAGCTTCCAAATGTGTTTACTTCCTGATGACGTGTGAGGACATTTGCCGTTAGTAGGTGCAATCCATCTGGCAAAACAGTGAGTAATATAGTTTACAGGTGTGTGTGCATGAACTGAGCAAAAGAAAAAACAAAACAGTAACTTAATAATGTGAGGGGACATGTGCAGATGTCCTTTGTGTACATGTCTGATGTGCAAAAAAACCCCAAAAAACAAGCCAGGTTGACCTTTCATTTCCTTGACAGATGTGACACTTCAGTCTGTCACCTCCTCCCAGCTGATTATACAACACAGATGAATGTCTTGCTACTTGCCAAAAACAGAAAAAGCTAAAAGATATAAACTGGAAGCTACACGAGTTTACATCAGGGCCTAGGAGCTGATATTGATGAATGGTCAGGAGGCAGCCAACAGGCACTTTTAATTTAATGGGAAGGTTTTTGGCAAGACTGATTTAAACTGTGGTTATAAATATGGGATGAAAAAGTGGAGCACAAATTATAAGTGAATCACAGACAAGCACACAAACCTACGCAAGATCAAATTTCTTAGGTCTTAAAGAAAATAAGCCTTTGTTTGTCTGGAAGTAGATGGTAGATCATTTTATTTGTCTCAAGCCTTTAAGTCAGTGTGTGTGTGTGTGTGTGTGTATATATGAATAAATGATGATAAGTTCTTATTGAGATTTTACTACTGATTCTGTGTATCTTAATATTGTAAACTGGAACTACCAGAATAAAGCCATTTGAGGCAAAATTTCCAGTACAAAATTACTATGCGAAGTAAGAATCTTCTATTCCTAAGCATGTTATCATTTCAATTGCTTTGCATATTATTAGACCAAAATCAAATGTATTTTCCTGTTTACTGTACAGCAATATACTCCTATTGACAAATTACATTAGAGTAAAAAAAAAAAAGAAGAAAAAAAAGGAAAGAAAAAGACAAAGACAGTCATGACTGAAATGCCATTGCTTCTACTTTTTATGTTCAGCGTGTTAAGAACAGGACTATCAGCAAGAACAACATAAGAAGAAGAAGGAAGGAATACCTTAATCATCCCACAGGGGGAAATTTCTTCTCTGCACCCACTGAAGCGGTTCAGTGGGTTCAAACCCCCGACCTTCCGATCATGAGGCGAGCACTCTACCTACTGAGCTATCTCCTCCTACCTACTTAACATCTCACTTGGAACATTCATTTGGCCAAGAGCATGTGGTTAAGAACAGGGTCATCCACATGGACTCTTAATACAAGACTCTCAGACATTTAAGTAAGCCAGTCTCATTCCTCGTCGTACAAATACCTTCTGTCAGGATTGGGTTTGCAAAATTTAAGTTAATAATACATAACAGAAAAGTTTATGGACTCATTGTAAGAGTTGAGAGGAAAAATTCAAGCGGTCCGGTTGGTTTCCATCTTAAGGGAGTCCATCGTTTGTCTCTCTCAGCTTCTGAGCATGTAAGCTTAGAGATCACCGTAACATCATTGGATACAAATATTAATAGAATATACAGAATTATTTCTTTACAAATGCTTCTAATTTTGCTATAATGAATTTGAGCTATAATTCATAAATTTAAATCCTTTCAGTAGTTAATAAGACAAACTAAATAAGTTATGCATATATTAATTAGATGGAAAATAACGACATTATAATTTAATTAAAGCCTTGCTTATTTGTAATAAATGAGGCTATACATTCGCAAGTGCACATGACAGGACACAAACTCAAGGCCCCGGGGGCCAAATTTGTAGCTCTGGTCTGCATAGTGACATGTGCTCCCCTGCACACAAATTTACCAGTAATATTCAGTCTTGTGTAGCTTCATAGTTTTGGACTTAAACAACAGTAATAATGCATTATTTTGCTTGCCTGTGTGTTATGATAGCTAAGCAACTTGTTGAATCTTTTCCATTTTTGAAGCCTTTATGTGTACTGGGCTTTCATCAAATAAGCTTTACTAGTAAGACTTCACTGTGTAGAGCAATGAAAATGTGCTGCGTGACTATGGGTAGTTTAGAGATTTCAGGACAGGACAGCGCATAAATTGTGGTCACAAATAATCTAGAACTGATAATGTGAAGCTTCTATTTAACCTATTTAAAGAATACAAATCCTGCAACGATTACAAATAAACAGTTGCGCGTCTAGCCAAGAGGTGAAGAGAGAATCCTTCAAAATTCATTGCAGCCAATTAGAAAGGTGGTGGGAGATGGCATGCTGTGTCATGTGCCCTAGAGCAACAGCTGCAGATGCAGCTTGTAACGGAGTCATTATCCACACACATGCTCACTGCTGATTCACAGTCACAAGTTTTTTATTTGCAATCACCACACCAATTACATTTCAGATTCGTCACTTCAGAGAGATTTTTTTTTTAAATTATAGCCTGTACCACTTATCTAAACAAAGTACTATTTATAGAACTATATGGGTGAAGCTTATCCAAGCAAACAATCCCACTCTCTAGACTGTATGCTGCAGGTACAATATTCATCTTTTCATTAACTTCAGACTTGATAACAGGCATCTTAATCTATGGGCCAAATTAATTTCAACACAATAAGTCATCTAAAATTAGACTGCATTTTATTTATAGTATAGATAAGAATCACATAGTCAGAAACCACAGAAGGTGATTTATTTAAAAACAAACAAACAAACAAAAACAACACACACACACACACACACGAGAAATTGGCTGTTGAAACAGCAAGCTGTTCTGTCAATGTAAAAAAAGAAAGCACACATCCAAACAATATCCCTCCTTCTTTAGCAACAAGAGAAACTTAAGTAAATCCTAATGTTGCAATGTAACAGAGGAATTCTTCCAACATGAAAAGAAAGATAATTGCAGAGATCACATGAGGTCTGGACTATCAGCTATGCTAGGATGAATAATGACATGGCCTTCAGCAAAGTCTGTCCCTCACATCAACTCATTGTTACAGGCTTGTAGCTTACACAATTTCTCTATGATGTTCCTGTCACAAGCACAACAGGGGAGGTGTCAGGTCCTTTTCAAACTCACGATCTTACGTTGTTCCAAACCTTTTGGGAGACAGGGATACCACAAAGACACACATCCTATAGTAGTTTGTGTTTACTGCTATAGTCCTAGGGCATAGATACAAGGGCATTTCTGACGGTTGGGTTTAACAGATTAAAGAAAAAAGATACAGGGAATCTGACTAGCTGCCATTTGCAATCTGGAAAAGCCAGATTGAGGCCAGCTACCAAGATACACGCCTAATACTATACTCCACTTTTCTGAGATCTTAGGTCATGTTCATTGCCACTGCATATAAAATAGTTGTGTCTGGTTTAAACATTTATTTATATGAATCCCTCACCTGGAAAACTGCCAAATGCTTCTACTGTAAAAATACATAATTCACCCTTGTTCCATATTTTGAAAAAGTCAAAATTACAATTGCAGTGCAGCTTTCATGACATGCTGCAAAAAAAGCCATAGCCATTGGCAATCTGGCACACTGATAAAAAATCCTTTCATTCGTGAGGGCAAGCGTCTCGAATGAATGACCAAACTCACCCTACAAAAACATCTCAAAAGTGTGATATGAAATCACCCTCCCTTGATTTTGAGTGCATGTTTCACTGCCAAATAGATATTGGAAGATTTTTTTCTCCCCCCTGCTAATTTCAAACAGTCAAGGAGACAAACACACCCACTGGTGTGACATGGCACTTTCTATTCAAGATACACTCTGTTTTCACCCAAACACATTAACAGAAAACAACACCTTTTTTTCAGTGGTAGATTAAAGCAGGGAGATTTGTGTTAAATTAGTGCCGTGAACAATGAATGTAGTTGTAGCATACTTCAATTTACTACCTATAAGCTTCCTAGTCTAGCACACATCTAAAATTAATAGAAATATAACACTACAATTTCTGTTAATAAGGTATACAGTGAATTCATGAAGCAAATACAATAAAAAAAAATGTTGAATCAACACATTTCTAAATGTTAGATCAATATATTTTCATCTGGTCATTTTTTTAATAATAATTGTCTATCATTGCAGCCAATTTGCTAATCTTTTAATGTCAAGATTACAAATACATTTGCTTGACTCACCGCTATGAAGTGGGGCCACAACAAATGTTTTTGCTGTTTCTATTCCCTTCAATTCATCCCCCCATATTTAACAAGATTTTAACTCTTTCGTTACTGCTTCTACTGTATGATAGCAGGTGTTGTTTATTTGTGGGTGAGGCTGTGACCATGGGTACCATTTGCATAGCAGGTCTGCCTAAGGTCCTCGCTGCCAGTCTCTTCAACTGCTGTGTTGGTGCATGGTAATTAATGAAAATGAGCCTTGTAAATGGATTAGGGTGCAACAGATGTACACATTTTACATAATAAAATTATAGCTCCCTAGCTGGGTAGACGCAACCTGTGCAGAGCAACACAACCATTTACAAGACACTTTGCTCCTGGACCAGATGATACAGCTTCAAAACTAATTCATGAAGCCTGTTTTATCATTATCACAAGATTGTACAATTCTCTTTCAGTTCAAATGTGCTATTTGAGCACTACTGTGGTTGAGATAAAGACAAAAGCCGGTCGTACAAGCATCCGCTTCTTCTCCTTCCTCTCTTTTGTTTTCTATAGCCGATGCTGACCTCTGACCTCTGATGGGTGTTTTCCTAAAGGGCTAAATTACACTTGGGCGATCACTACAGGTCACCAACATTATTACGCTATCAGCATTTATCTTTCAGTGAGTAGATGGTGTGTAATGGCTTGTCACAACTCTGTGATAGTCTATCATCTTACGGGCTGACCCACAAAACCCAATAGCTGGCTGCGGCCCTGGAGCTGAAGAGCAGGTGCAGCAAACAGATCTCAAGCTATCATATCCAATGATTAAAGCTAACGTTAGCCAGCTAATGGGCTAACTTTGATTCATACAACATCAATAAAGAGCTAGCGGACAGCTACATAGGTAGCACTGAGAGCAGCTAACGTTACTTACTCAGTGGTCCTCCAGGTCCGAGTACCTGGTCTTTGGCAGGTGGAGTACCGCTCTGTCGCTCGAAGTTGCCAGGGTTGGAGAAATAATCCCTCAGCCTGGGGAGCTCTCTGCCTGCTTCCAGCAGTTCGGTGTGAAACTCCAAGGCCGTGAGGATGTATTGGTCCCGCAATAACTGGGCAGCGATGACATCTACAGATACCCGCGTCTCGGCGCTGCCTGCCATAGCGGAGGTGGCGGCGGCCGACGCCGAGATGCCCTCACCGCTGGGGCTCGTCCGGTTGCTAGACAGCAGGAGCGACGGAGGCTCTGCGTCTGCAGGCGGAGAAAAAGGATTGCCTGGTGGTGGTCCTGGCGCCCCGTCACTCGGACTCCTCTCTGTGTCAACTGTTTCATTAGGTCGCCGTTCGGCCTCTTCTTCAGAATCACTGAGATTAAATGGGTTCACCGACGCCATTTTTGCACTATATAGATTTTTTTTTTTTAGCAACCTAAGCTAGCTAAGCTAATCACACCCGCTGCTTCCTGAATGGATTTTAGGTTAGCTACGGTTTGGTAGGTGGAAGAGAAG
>VOQK01014601.1:7333-25858 GCA_015052645.1 Benitochromis conjunctus
TATTTTTGGGAAGCCCCCCCCCCCCCCCCCTTTGATCTGTGCTACAATATTGCAACAAAAGAGAGAAAAGGAGCTTATGAATTCAAATAAACCACATTATCCTGAACAAAGGGAGTTTATTGCAATAGAAGTATATCTGTTTTTGTTTTTTAGATGACACACAATATAAAATGAGGTCCTAAACAGAACAGCAAAAGTCATTTTCAGTGTAACCACATTCCATATTATATTTCACTTATATATTATATGTAGTTAACGTGTATTTTAAATATAGTCTTTCAGTTAACGTGATCAAACCAGCACTGACCTGTGCAGACTGCAGTCTGCCCTCTGGAGGGCGCTGTCCACCGCCTGTCTGAGCCTCTCCAGGAACAACGCCACACTGGGCTGTTGGGAGGGTAAACCCAGCCTCAGAGTGCTTTGTTCTCTAGACAGCTCTTCTAACTTTTTCCCAAAGCGCTCAGCTGTAAACACACATACACACATGTCGAGTAACATGCAGAAAACATCAGCTAGAGGAGTACAGTTATCATCAAGGAGTTTCAAGTCCAGGTGCTGTGGTGTTGTGTCCTTCTACATGGCCTGTATTTACTAGAATAACACTGCTGCACACACATCAGTCTTTATTAAACTACCAGATTAGCCCTCACAGTTCTGTCAACAGTTCTGAACTTGCTGTATTTATGAATCCTGGATAAAAAATCTGCATTTCCTGGCTTTGTAAACACATATGACCCTAAAACTAGATTTATCCCAGTGGGTCCATGGCTGAATTCAACGATGGCAAGCACCACATACACAGACAGACTTTACAGAACCAGCATCAGCTATCTAATCAACACTACGCTGAAACAGAAAACTAAATGTATAAGTCATACAATGAACAGACGAGGAGAACACCATCCAAGTCATACAACACTGACCCAAATAATAAGCACATTTGAACAGATCTACAGGATACAGAAAAGTGCATTTAAAGCTTTTTATAAGCTGCTCCCTTATTCACAGGGGTCACCACAGCAGATAGAAACACATGGTTTTAATATGGTTGGTTTTTAGGCTGGATGCCTTTCCTGACAAAACCCTCCCAGGGATTTCTCCAGTGTGTGAATGTGTGTGTGAATGGGTGAATGACTGATTGTAGTGTAAAGCGCTTTGGGGTCCTTAGGGACTGAGTAAAGCGCTATACAAATGCAGGCCATTTACCATTTACCATTTCTGTCTCCTGGTATCAAACCAGGGATCTTCTGCGTGTAGTGCAAATGTGTTAACCACAGAAGCAGATGTATCTCATGTATTTGCTTCTATCACAAATAAAAGAAATGGGTTAAAATGCAGTTTTGAGTTTGTTTGTTTGTTTGTATTTTTTTACAAAATCTAGGTCAGGTACACATACAAATGATATTTGTTAGGTTTGAGGCTTTGTTGTTTTGTTCCAATAGTCATGCGGGACCCCATCCTGTAAACTTTTCTGTAAAACCTTCCCTTATTTCACAGAAAATACATTTGATTTTGATTTGCATTGACCTAATAACTGTGCTACTTTCTGTTTTAAGCCACATAAATTGAAGATTTTCTAGTTATTACCATTATAGGAACATTTGAAAAAAATAAAGGTCAACCATGGTATTCTGAGGTATGTCCGAAACAGCAATAAAAAGCTCGGTGCCTCAGCTCTCACAGGTTCTACCAAACAGGTCATCTCAGTATGGCCCACAGCAAATTAGCAAGAAATTTAATAAAGAGGCTGACATCAAAGTGATAAATGTCATGATCCAAACATGTGAGTGAAACCTCACTCATGAGTTAGAAGGACAGCACGTGTTAAGCTGCTGTGGCTTTCTGGTCACTGAGTGAGAATATTTTCACTTTGTACTGTGCTCTTTTCTCTCATTTAAAGTGAATACGTTAGGTAATGTAAAACTTTAACATATTGAAAACAAATAGTGAAAAGATCAATAGAAAGGTATATAATGAAAAAGAAATCTTATCAAATCATTCATAGAGGCTTTATCTTGTTAACCTTAACTGAAATGGCTAAAGTGAAGGTTTACCTGCGTCATAATCGTCGTCCAGAATTGCTTTCTGCTGGAGCCTCTGCAGTTTCAACATCATGGATTCAATCTGAGAGACAGCAAAAAGAAGACAGAACAGGTTACACAACAGTAACTCCAGAGTTCATCGCCTTTTAAACGGTCAATACATGCCAAAAAAAAATGGGTGCAATGACTGTCAGGTCAAAGTGATACTGGGTCGGCAAGCTGAGGAAAGGGCGTTAACAATAACTTGACTAAGGTACTTCAGTGTTTTACATTGCCTTTAATTTTTTTTTTTGATGACCTCAAAGATGTGATCAGATGGAAAAGACTAAAACAAATACTGAAACATTTTTCAAATCTGTTTTTTAGATGAAATATGGGGTCATTTTCATCGCTTTGGAGCTTAGAATGTGAGATGGAGAAATATTATTTGTTTTTCTGCAAAATTAAGCACTTATTGAATTTACTCAGCAAGAAATTTTTTTTCCTTTCTTGCAAAATGCATGAATTATACACTCATTAAAAGTATTTAGGTAGTACTAAAAATTAATTACAGAATAATTTGTCTTCTTTTCTGTAAAATACCTGAAGTTATTCCTTTTTGCCCCTTATTCTAGTGTACCTATCTTTAAGTATTTCCTTGTAAATTTAATTGCTTTGTATTTTCAAATAAACTATATTTAAATTCCATTTATTTACAGGGGAATTGTGTCCTTATTATTATTATTATTATTATTATCTTAGTTATCACAACTTAGTTCTGACACAGTATAGGTTAAACAGATGATTAGTGAGTTTCAGATTTACTCAGTTCTTGGGTGAATTTTGTAAACAAAACAAGGCTCTTTACCTTTTGGGGATTTTTTGTCAACATTTTTCTTTTTTTTTTCTAAGCTAAGCTAAGTAGCTGCTGGCTGTAGCCTCATATCTACCAACAAGATATGAGCTGGAACTGGTCAGGAAAGCAAATACGGGTTTCCTGATTTAATATGGCATTCATCTCTCTGTGGGTTAGTCTCATCTTGACTCTAGACCATGGGTGTCAAACCTAAGGCCGGGCAATTGGCCGGCAAAGACTCCAATCTGGCCCACTGGAAGAATTTGGAAAATGTGAAGGAGCAGATAGATTTTGAACTTTTAACTGTATTTTCCTAAGTTTTAAAGCTTTTTCCATTGACTAAGACCGCCCCCATTGCCATCTATACTACACTAAATAGTCAAAAATAATACATAAACAATTAAATGACAGAGAAGTTCCTGCAGTTCCTGTATCGGCTATGTCTATCATAGAAAATTTCTACTATAGAAAAAAAAGAACGTTATTATAAATACAGGACAGTGATGACAATGAGCTACCAGAACCTTTTCTGTTATTTTACATACAGTATTTATCATATAGAACAGACATACCGTTGAAATTGCACTTCTTTTTCTTATATTAAGATATTGCTAGGAAAAAAGTTTAGTTAAACTTCTTTACACTGACAGAAAGTGGAGTTTCACAGTGTAAAATGAGTTTGACGTCGTTTCTCTAGACCTTGTTGGGAGATTAATTTAAATGAATGATATGTGAATTTCATGAGTCTGTCTTGCCCACCTTAGTGTGAGTGCGGTTGTTTTGGAGGCAGTCTTGCAGCACGCCCTCGTACTTCTTCAGCAGGTTGTCCCAGCCTTGCTCCAAGGCAGGTGTAGCGCTCTCGTAGCCTGAGGTGACAGAGGAGGCAGAGGCACTGTCCGAGTCCAGGGAGAGTGTGGAGGTCACCTCTATATCAACAGACTGGGCCTCACACTCAGGCACGTGGGGTCTTTCTTCGTTGGTGGCAAACAGGCATTCCCGCCAAAACTTCCCCCCAGGTAGTGTTTGAGCAGGACACGACTGCTTAGAGAAATTGTGCTCGACAGGTAAAGTTTCGGGTTTTGTTCGAGGCAGGTCAGATGCTTTTGTTGACGAACTGAGTTGTTCTTGTTCCTGTGCGGGTGTGGCGGTTGTTTTCTGGCTGGAGGTGAGTGACTGTTGGATGAAACTGAAGCTTGAGTTAAAAGAGTCCTCTGGCTCTGAACGAATGGCCAGGCTCGAACTTAACCTGAGTTCATTGTGGGGCAGTGAGGACTGGCCCAGATGGCTGGATGTACTCCTAGAATTGCAGTCCACAGGGGAAGGAGGGTGGGTAACAGAGCAGACAAAGCTCTGAGTCTTCCAGGAGCTACACGTGTGTTTATCAGGCTGTTGGTGATTTATTAAAGACACACTGTCTGCAGGAGCTGGACTTGGCCTTTGAGCACTAGTTGCGTCAGTTATGTCAGTGACACGTCCTGATTTTCCATTGGCAATAAAAGTGGTTGTCCCAACATCCTCCTCATCCTCCTCCTCTTCATGAGTTGTGCTCTGCAGTCTGCACTGCTCTCCTCTCATGTACCCTGGTCTTCGATGGAGCCTCTTACGGCTGGAGCTGCCAGCTGTCCCTGATGCTCTGCCACCTGTTGATGCAGAGATTAACCATTAAGCTTGACAACATGGCCATGAGGAAGATAACGCATGACCTCATTGAACTGGTAGGATTAACCATGTAATCATGGGCTACAGCAGGAAGATGTAATGCTACATGTGCTAATTACACAAGTACCCAAAGCAGCTGTGATCCAACCTAATGACCTTGTTCTTTAAAGATAGTGCCTAACGGACTGAATTTAAAAAAAAAAGTTGGGCAGATGTGTGACATTTCCCAGGGTTCTGCTCCAGCTGTTGGGAAATACCAAAGCTGCACAGTCATTTTTAAGTTAAGACACGCCTCTCTGTGGGATACCAGATGCATGAACAATATATTCTGAGGTTAGATTTGCATTTGTTTATTTTTGCAAATAGAAATATTGCTTCTGAGGGCAGGTTCTCAAAGCATACCAGGGGGTTCACACCTGAATCTGGTGCCTTAAATCGGTCTATTTCACTGAAATATAGGGCAAAGGGCACACAGGCAAGGTCCGATTGACGTTGGTCCACTAACAAACCGGCACTGATGATGCTATTGTTCTTATAACCTTTAAGCTTCTCTCTATTTCTCAAAACAATAAGGCTGATAGAGTCTAACTCAGATTTATTTCTATGTGGCTACAAGTCTTCCAGCCAAAGCAATAAACTGAAGGATGTGGAAAACACCTTTATTTAAAACAATACTGATTAGCCTCGCTTTATCAAACCCACTCGCACTACAGTCACAGGACAGGTGGCTTGTTTAAAAACTTTTCAGTTATTACAAAATCCATGTTTTTGTAAAGGGGCCATAACTGAAATAGCCCTGCCAATCTTAGTAACAAGAAGTGATACAAACATACATGCAAACAGCGTTTGGTCTGAAAGTGGAGCGTAATGATAAAGGCCAGATTGTGGTGGGAGTTAGACACCTGCTGCAGGGCCACGTGATTAATACATATAATGTTTAGGATTCAGACGAGGAGGCGCGCTCAAATGCTGGGGATCAACAGCCCCTTTGTGTACAGCTGCGCTGCTCCTTCTTTCACTTCTGGCTCTCGGCTTTCTCCTCCTACTCACGAACACTGAAGTCACACAGAGGCACACTGACAGTGCTGAAAACACTGGGATCAGTGGTACTATTGTCAGTGTAAAAGCCTGTTAAATGCTTTAACTACGTTAAATACAAATCCAAAATTAAAAAACACAAACAAACACATAACAACAACATATTACACAACTTAACCTCTATAAATAATATGTTTTTGCAGTGGGAGCACAATTATCAAGACAGGAATGTGGGGCATTGAACAAAGCATGGCCGCCTGAGCAAACCGCAGCCCACTTCCCAACACCCAGTAACCTTCTACGATGCCACTCCTAAACTATCCCATGTGACCAGAGAGTAAGAGACTCAAACAGACACCAGTGAGATCAGTATTTCAAGTGAGAGTAACACAGGGATGCTCCCATTGTAGCCACAATGTTTGTGTGTGTGTTTCTCTGTGTGTAGAGCAGGGGATCCTGTTCACTTAGAGTTTTCTGTCCACTGGGACCGAAGCTTGGATTACACACAGGTCCATTAGAGGGTCCTTGACGTGGCCACTGGTCCATGACTGATGTAAGAAACCCAACACTATCTGTAGGCTACAACTACAACCACACACTGTTTACCATCTGGTGTGGCTAGATATTATATTAAGCCGTCTATCAAGAACTAAGCAGTCGAAAGAAGAGGGACATGATGGTGTTATTGTATCCTCGCCATACTTCAATTACACAAAGAGAGCTTTTCCCGGTTTAAGTGGAAGGAAATGTCTCAGGGCCCATTGTTTTTTGTCTGCTGGCTTGTGTGTATGTCAGAGGGGCATCTATTTCTTGGTTGAAGCCCCTCAGAGGTATTTTCTACTTCCTGTCGGGCTTTGGGCTAAAATAGTTCGCCAGGAATTCAGGCAGAAAATACAAACAAGCAAGAAGTGACGTTGAGTGGTTCAACACCAAAGATAAAACAGTCCCTCTGCCACAATGGCAGCATTCTCACTGTAGCATGTTATCAGTGCTGAAGAGACTGTACAGAGAGCCTGAGAAAAAGAAGCATGTCAGCCAGAAGAGGCGAGATTATTTACCTTTAGAGATTAAAGAGGCCCTCCTCAGCACCCTTAGGTTAAACAGTGCATCCAATTGGGCGCTGAAAGTGCTTGAGCCAAAGGCAGGGAGGAATGCAGGGGATCTCATAAAAACACAAACATTTGAGGAACAAGCTCAGCACCCTCTGACACACACACACACACAGACACACACACACACAAACGGATCTGCATGTCAGCAACCTCCCGAGAAGCAGCACTGCTCGGCAGATGTGCGAAACCTCGCCGCTTGTGACCAACCAGAACGTCACAAAAAAGGGAAGTGAAAGTTAGCAGTGATATCTATTTGTCTTGCTAAAGACATGACTATATAAGTGGATGAGAAATCCCAACAATACAGTATGCTCCAATGCCGCTTCCTCTCTGTGGTCCTAAGTCTTGGCCCTTATCTCTCCATTTTGCACAGTAGGGTAAAGAGTGGGGATATTCCAAGGATTGCATGTCTGGTATGCTCTTGTCAGACTGTAATCACATGAGGATCAGTTGAGTCTGTGTTATAGAGATTCATTTACACACTGCACATACTCTGTAATAGACATTTTGATATTTTTTGTAGATTCAGAAATGTCACACAACAGAACCAGAGACGGAAGCACTTTGAGAAATAGATTTTTATCTAAGGTTTGTCACATCTAGCAGCCTTTTAACTGCAGTAGTTACCCTGTTGCATGTGGTGAGATCATAACAGTCTGATAAATGGGTCTAATGGAGGTCTGATTACCGGCATCCTGCATGAACAGACTTGGATCACATTTCTATTTATTAGTCAAGCCCATTTTATTTGTATAAAACATGGTAAAACAACAGAAGTTGACCCAAATAGAGACGATATGCAGGAAAATATTAACGTGACTCTTCTCTACTTTGTCTAAAGGTATGGGGAACATATTTAAGTATTTTATTCGTTTCCAGCTCATCATCATTCATCCAAGAGTGACCGGTAGGGAGTCTTTAAACCTTTATGATCCAGGGAACTGTGAACTTTCATACACATTCCAGGCAATGCATTATTAAGCAGGCTATGAGTCCTCACTGCTGCTGTTCTGCTTTTGTTTAATCATCTGATGATTATCCCTCACTAAAAACTGCCGGCTTAGTACATCCTAATACTACTATTTTATCCAATTTCGGTGTATTAAAGTTGTGTGAAATTCCTGGGGGGTGGGAGGGATACATATTGTGTAAAAGACCAGTGTTAGTGTGAGAACATCAGTTGATAGTTAAAAATATTGTGTTTTACCTTGAATGGCTTCGCGGCGGTGAAGCAGAGAGTTGCTGTGACATTCCAGTCCCATCAGTCCAGCGAACATTTTTCCATTAAAAAACGGCTGTTTGTGTTGAAAAGTCAAATAAAGACAGACCCCGGTGGCACAATCCTGCTTGGAGTTACATAGACCATGTTTTAGAAGAAGTGGAGCCAGGCAAAGGGACTGATCTCATTTCCGTTGTGGAAAAGTGAACCCGGGCTGCTATATTTTCCCTGCACACAGTGAGTGACGGGTGAAAACGGCTTCCCAGCGCGCTCTTTTGTCCCTGATATAAAAAAAAAATTCTTGACACAAACATTTATGGTACATCGGATTCTTACATTTCTCCCCCTGTTGGAAACAAGCGGGTCCCGCTGCGCCTGAACCGACGGTCTGGAGAAAGAAGATGGATTTCAAGTCCTGCTGTTCCTTGTGGGAAAAGTATGGAAAACACATCCAGCGGTGGTGTGCAGTGGCAGAAGTACAGAGCCGAGGCAAATCTGCCTGTTAGGCGACACATCGATCAGTTGATCAGTAATCCGCTAGCCGCTGCGCCCTTGCGTCATGCGTCGCGTTGGAGTTCCTACGTGTTCAGGAATTTGACTCCAGACTCCTTCAGACCGCCTCATAACCAAAGCGGGCACACTGTGGAAGCTGCAGCGGACACGGAACCGGATTAAACAACACTGTTGTTTATCTTTATGTTTATGTGTGCTGTATTGTAGTGTCACTGAAGATTGTGGAGGAAATTTATGAGAGAAAAAATACCATCTCTCTACTATTAAGTCACAAATAACATTAAGTTCAAATTTATACACACAGGATGCGTGTGATTCACTCATTTAAATCACAGTGTGGCAGGGCTGTGTTCCCTTACACATCTTAATGTGTCTCTTTCTTTGGGCACTGAGGGAATCAGCGAGTAGCACCAAACTCTAGACCTCACATAGCGCAGTCTTTTCATCCACCCCTTCACACACCACTCATCCTGCTCCTTTCATTCAGCTCGGCTGGCTTGTGGACAATACTCAGAGACAAAAAGCTCTGTTCTACAGACAGAGTGCAGCACTTACTTACCACACAGCTAGGGTAAGAGAAGGGATGAAACACGTCGCCTGGCATGCAGAGTGCCATCACCTGCTCTCTGTTAAAGATTAGAGGCGCTTAATGCATTTTTGACATGAGCGCATTGACCCACAGGAGGAGAAGCTCTTTGACTAGGCTCTCAAGTTTCAGTTTAGTTGTCGAGTTTTAGTTTCTTTAGTTTTTGGCTTACCTCTATGCCACTTGCTTTAACACATAAGAAACACCATATTATGTGAAAAAAAAACACAGAAAGAAGATGCTAAAATTACACACGGTGTCTATGAGGGGGCAGATGAAATGTATAAGAATGATGTAATCACAACTGTTTTATGTATTGATATATGAGGGCATTTATGAAATACTTAAGCAGTCAGAAAAAGAGTGATGACTTTCAAGGATAAAAGATGAATTAATCAAAGGATAAACACGTAGATGTGGACTAATGACACAGCAGTTCCTGCTCTGCTTCATCAGCTACCGCTGTTCTCCTTTATCATCCACGCAGAGCAGCAGTTCCTTCAGCAGACATTTCCATGTATCCAGTCATCCTTGCTTATCCCAACAATGTATGAACTATAAATCAAATAAAAATCCACATGCTGTTTCCATTGATCGTGCATCACAGTGCTGTAGCTGTATTGTTGACTTTGACCAGCAGATGTCAGACTTCACACAGATAGAATATATTAGTTTATACGCTATAGAAAGTTAAGAAATAACCTTTTTCTTTACATTTCCCCAAAGTATGTGTACACGTCTTTACGTTTAGATCAAACCTTGAGAGAGACACGTTTGCATTCAACTTTGGTTTCATACATAACCACAACCTGACGACGTGTTTCCTGATTTAGTCGTATTGGCAAAATATTAATTACAAATATATAGTATCACATTTGAATGTCTGAATGTGGATTTAATAGCATTCTTTTCTCCTAATAAAAATGCTCCATGGCAGTTTCTCGACTTTCTCCAGTATATGGAACCAGGGAGTTTTTAAGCAACCTGCCCAAAACAGTCATTTAATCGAAGCCAAAGGTCTGGATCATTGTAAGTTTTATAGCATTCTCACTGACAAAGATGTTAAGAGTGGTTTTTGGTCTGCCATATTCCACACAGTAGACTTCTGAATTAGGGGTGTTCCAGGATTTATTTATATAAATGGGGTGCTAAAGTCCAAATAACCACTTTGGGTTAAAAATTAAGTTAAAAAATTTAGTGCGCTACACTTACTATAATGTGCACAGGCCTCCTATGTAATAACTACATAGGAGTTATTTTCCCGGTGATAATATAATGGCTGCACATAAGCACAAGATTTAATTGTTTGGTAATGGAGCCACTGAGACATAGTATAGTTATAGTTTTAAAAAGCAAAGGAGTTAGGAATATTAAGCAGTGGACCAAACGGCTCGGAGGTTCATGCAATATACCCATGCAGTCAAACATTCACTGCATGTAGTATTATTTATATTTACATAGATATATATTCACAGTGAAGCACAGGGGGACAATTTTTTTTCCACAGGACAAAGGGGAGTTAGACCCCTTTAGCCCCCTCTTTAACCTGCCCCTGCTCTGGCTGCTGATCATCTCCTTTGTAAACGGGTGGCTTTGGAGTGTAAAAGGAGACCAAAACTTTATTTTCTCTGTACATGTACATCTCTTTGTATACATAGATCTGAAACTGCCCAGCAGATGGCAGACCTAAATTATTTTGACTCTCTCTCTCTCTCTTACAGAGTCATAAAAAGGAACAAACTTATAGAATATCAAAATGGTCTAGTTCATATCAATACAAAACAATTACTTAACTACAAATAGTTTTGTTTTTTCTAATGTATACTTGATCAAAATGTGATATGTATACAGACATGACTAATGTGACATTAGTCACAAAAATCACTTAAAAGCCTGTTTAGGCAGCTCTAATTTATTATAAATATTGTAAGAGGGCAATGCCATTTGTAATGGGAATGTGTGTATTTTGTCTCGGTGTTATTGATATCTACATGCTTATATTTTTACAATTGTAAAACCCTATTGTGAATGTAAGAGCCAAATTATGTGGATATTTTGCATCCATTTTATTGTGTATATTTAATTTTGATTGTATTTGACGGTTTGGGCCCCAGGAAGACTAGCAACCACAGTGGTGGAAGCTAATGGGGTTCCTTATAAATAAACAAATATTGAGGTTAAATCATCTATGTCCAAGGACAGACTATGCTGTCATTACTTTCTTGGCATGGAGGCTCATTTGTCACCGCACAATAACAAACACCATCAGGTGAAGCATGATATCAGTACTCTACCAGGAATATTCCTCCTCTCGTTCCAAATCTCGCTTTAAATGTACGTCACTGCGCTGGGACGGAGTGTTTGAAGAGGGTAGAAGAAGGAGACAAGGGGTTGTTTGTGTGTATGTGTGTGTGTATGCTGGAGAATAGGGGCGTGCAATGTGCAAAGGTCACATGTTCCTCCTCCACACTGAATGCAGAGAGTGCAGACAGCCAATGGGTCTACCTTAGATTATCTGTGTGTGATAGACAGAGGGGAGGGCAGAGAGAGAGAGAGAGAATAAAATGAACACATATTTTCAAAACTGCCTCAGAGAGTATGGCATATTTGGCACAGAACCTTTATTCATGCAAAACAACTGAAGTCATCAGATCTTTATCGAACAAAAGAAAATCCATTGTCTATTGTAACACTGTTGTTATTGTAATAATAAAAAATGAAAAAGCATGTCACCAAACACTAGAAACATCAGTGAAATCCCATTAAAAACGCACACAAACATCAAAGGGAGCCAAACTAAACCAGACAATGACACCACAGAGAGGAGGGTCGTTGAAGCAGTGCGGGATTAAACCACTCCTTCCTCGGGGTCGATGAGTGTGGTCCGACTGGAGAACACGTCTGCCAGCATGTGTTTGGGGATCTCTGAGCCACGGACGCGCAGGGTGTAGCACGCGTCTTCTACTTTGCCCAGGCTCTGCCGCAGCGTGTGCAGCTTCTTGGACACCTCGTACGGGCCCGTGTTCCCAATGTAGGAGAAACCGTCGTGGATCTGCCGCAGAAACTGGCTTAGCTGGAAGGGTGTGTCAATGTCGCCATTGCCGACGCTGCTGATGCACATCCGCATCAGCTCTCCTGTTAGGTCGGCCACGCCCAGCAGGTAGTCGGACGGCGTCACCTGAAAGGTCAGGACCTGAGCGTTCAGCGGTATCGCTTCAGCTGAGCCCTGAGATGAAAACGGGACAGGAAAGAATAAATGCTGAAGAGTTGGGCCTTTATATAAAATGTAAATAAAAACTGAATGCAATAAACTGCAAATCTCATAACCCTATAATACATTCATAGTAGAAGACAGAAAACAAAATGTTTAAGCAGGGAAGCTCATTTTGAATTCGATGGCAGTAAAAATCTCAAAAAGTTGAAACAAGGAGGCAAAAAAGGCTGAAAAAGTAGGTGTACTAAAAAGAAACATCTGGAGGAACACTATCATTTGAAATTCTTTTGGGAAATCAGAGCAGAGAGAAACTATTCGGCTTGTTATCAACACTGAGTTTAAAAACCTGCATCTGTGATGGTACAGGGATGCATTAGTCACCATCAGTGCTGAGAGACGAACACAGGTTTTAAAATAATACATGCACCCATCAGTGTCTTTTTCAGGGAAGGCCATGCATACTTCAGCAATAACAACAGTGTGGCTTCAGTAGATGAGTAGAAGAGCCTTGCTCCTGCACTGACCTACACTGTCCAGACCTGTCACCAGCTGAAAACATCTGGAGCATCATAAAATGAAAAATAACACAGAAAAGACCCAGGACTGTGGAGCAGCTAGAACCTACATCAGACAAGAATGGGACACCATTCCTCTGATATAGGTTCTACAGCTGATCCCCAGTTCCCAGATGTTTATGAACAGCTGTTAAAAGAAAGGGGGATGCTACACACTGGTAAGCACGACATTGTCACAACATTTTTGAGACATGCTGCTGGCATCAGTTTCAAAATTACCTTATTTTTTTCCTAAAACACTTTCTGAATTTAAACATTTTATATTCATTGCCTTTAATGCAAATTAATGAGATTTAAGTCATTTTGTGTGGATCAGCAGACACCCATCAACTGTAAAAACAAACAGTCATGTCTTTCTCTATAAAAGAAAAAACACAGCCAAAAACATTAATGTTGAGGTTTCTATATTTGGAGTATAAAACCTAATGGTGGAGTTTTATTTTTATATACACTCTCTGAGCCAAACAGAGTTTCATACCAAGAAAGCGACTTAATCTATTTTCCAAAATGTCACAAAGTTCTTTTAAGGACTTTTTGGGGCTTTAAAAAAATACCAAGAAAAAAATACTTCACAAGTTGTTCAGTCGGCCCTCTGTGAATTTACCTTAGGCTCTGCCTTTTCTGTGTTCATGAACACCAGCCTGGCATTGATCTCTTCCAAACTGACGAGGCTGCGATGGCGGATGTAGTGCAGGAAAGAGACGGCTTCCACATATTCCTGAATCCCTGATGAATTAAAGTACATTAAAATGGATCCGAGTAAAACAATGGCATGTTCACCTGATTATTTCACTAGCTGTGCTGCTGAAACTGAATGTGTTTGTGACTGTGGCTGTGGCATTTCTTTGCAATTTACTAAAATGACCACGTATCAAATGAGCGTAGCAAGCGGAGCGTGCAGCATCAACATGAAATCTGCACAGTACAGATCACAGATTGAGATAATGATTCAAATAAAAGCTGTTTCCTGTCTCTGTCTTTTGATAGAACAACAGTGGCTGTTTTTGTTGGTGGGCTAAGATGACCCCTCATTTGTTTTCTGCCCCTGGGTAAACAACAATCCAATAATCACAGGACGGAAGACTTTGTGTCTGAAGTTTACTTTTGGAGCGGCAGCTGAACTTCAAAGAGCCTGCTATCTCCCCGTACTGACCGCAATGCGCTGCACGGAGCCGGCAAGAATACTTTATTTTCACTGTACTGTGAATAGCTTTCACCACTCTGATTATGATTTCAGTCCAGTCACACCAGCATGTACACAAAGTCCAAGGCAGTGGGCCGACCGACTGCACAACACTAATGTGCAAACTGTAAATCCCAGCGACATGATTATTTCGTTTTGTAAAATAAATGCATAAAATCTATTGCTGATCATCCATATTATGTAAGCTTCACTTCATTTTAACGTTTTGTTTATTATGAATTCTCAAAGTTGTATGGGTTACATGGAAACATTATGTCAACAATTTGCATTCGATTAACTGAACTGATCTGAACAAGCCGAAGCAGAAAAGCTAACAGTTAACCAAGTATTGCAAAAGCAACGTAAGCTAGCATCTTAAAGGACAAAGAGAAATAATTACAAATAATTAAATAAGATGAATTATCAAATCATTATCAAAAAAGATTAAGGGTTACAAAGTCAAATCTTATTTTAATTTTGTAACCCTTTGTTTCGTGTGCAGCATGTAACAGTAAAGTTAGCATGAAACATTATTACTTAAAACTGTGTATTAACAGTTGAAGTGAAACTGAGTGGTTGGTAAGTGTAGTTGTAACTTAAAGTTGAGGATTAACTATTAATAGTTACAAACAGATGGTAAAGTGAAAGTTGCCTGGAAGTTAAACTGCTTTACTTGGAGTACATAAGTAGTCATACAGTAAAAAAGTCTTTAGCCACTTCTCATTTCTTTAAATTCTTTTTCTCCAGGCTTTCCAAAGGTCTTTCAAAGTTTTTCTTTGGCCATTTGCTACTTTTTCCACTTCTTTTCAGTCCCGTGCGTGGACCTGACCGTTTTCAGAGGAATGTTTTTTGATTGTTAAGCCATTTAATGCTGATGTATGAATTTTTCCTAGCAAAATATATAGAAAATAACACCTTTGCAAAATACTGTATTTTAGGCTTAGGCCTCCCAGTGTTTATTTGGCAATTGTTTTAGACTAAAAAAAGGTTAAATAAGGCTGCGAGGCAGGCAGAGGTCAGTTCCTGCACTTACTGTCAGGAGTTGTTTATGTTTATACTGAAGCAGAAGTTACCTTTGGTCAACGAGGCTCGCAGAAACCTTACAGTCACTGTTTAAACACGATGTTCTAAGGGCTACAAAAGTGGAAATTTGAGAGATTATACTGGCACGGTGGTAGGAAAGGTTGAGAGGCAAGGGTGTGAATATGGCTTGGCAGAAACAGATCATGAGTAATGCTCAAACACAGTACGGTTGCGGTTTGGCACACATTCATGTACTGAGAATTAGAGATGGCACAATACCACTTTTTTATGTCCAATACCGATATAAGAAATTTGGATATCTGCCAATACCGATATGAATCCGATATAGTCTTTAATAATCAATAACAAAAAATTTTTATATCTTGCTGCATTTTGTATAAGTTTGTACTCAAGTTTTAAAAAACAAAACGTTAAAGCTATTCTATTATACCTGTATGCAAAAATACACTGCACCCAAAATAATTGCAGTTCAGCAATACTGATCTGTTTATTTAAACTTTTAGCAGAACTTTAAATCTAAGTATTTAAAGTAATATTCAAAAAGTAATTCAAAATGCAATTTTATGCAGATTTAAAAAACTTTATGGTTCTGGAAAAAAAGGAAGGCGATATCAACACAAAATAATGTTTATATTCAACAACTTTAAAAAAATACAAGTTGTAGAATGGAGCCTTTGATACTTAAAGCTGAACATAAATAGACATCCAGGGTGAAAAGCAGTGCAAATAAATGCAAACATGGCTTCATGACACTCATCTTTTATCACATGGATGTCAGTGTAAGTTGTTTTGTCACATTTAACCTGAGACTGAATTTTGTGTAAGTGTTTTTCATACTTGTGTTTTCGAACCACGAAACTGTTCAGCCTGCAACGCTGCTTTTTGTCAAACTTGAGTCTATCCATTGTACCGTCAGACTTAGCAATGACAACGCACAGACGTCCGAGCTCCATATATCGGTTGTTAAGCTTAACGTGGGAATGATTTACCAACATCCAGAGATGAACTTACACACTTGCTTTACTTCTCTGGGATAGCCGTCTCGGAGATGAAATGCCAGTTTGGCAGCACGTAGCGAGGCTCCAAATGCTTTCAGTGTGAAGTAACTCCAGACCGCCGACAGGTCTCGCACGACGCAGCCGCTCTATCACGTGACGCATACTGCTCCAATGAGCTGGGTTACGCCATGTTGCACGTTTTGTGAGGCGCTTTTATGATTTTTAAAGGATTGGATTACATTTTTTATTTCTCCCCGATATCCGATCCAGTAATTTAAGTTAGGATCGGACCGATACCGATGCTGTATATCGGATCGGTCCATCTCTACTGAGAATACTGAGGATTTTAGGACTGAGCTAATGTTTGACCACAGAGCGGTTCACTGAATTGCAGGTGAGCCACGTGAAAAGTTCCACATGTTAATGTATGTTTGTGCTGACTCATAGCAGCTAGCAGGGTAAAAAAAAAACCCACACAACAACAGCAAAAAAGAAAAAACAGCTTACCCAAGTGCCACACTGCTCTGTTATCAGTGGCAATTATGGTCAGATTTAGCCCACAATATCTTTGATGGTCATTATATAAAAAAAACAGACCCATTACACATGCCTGGAGACTTCTCCTCCAGCCAAGATTATCTGGAGGGCCCGTGCATCGAGCCCAGCCTCAATCTAATAAAGACGATGAAAATGGGGAAAAAAATAAAAGGTCTAATTGGTGGGAACTGCCACTGGTCACGTCGCAAAGGATGCAGCAGTGATTCCTGTGTGACCGCGATCTAAAAATGACTGCCCCAGCTGCTAGATAACAACTCACACTCGTTGCTAGCCATGTTTTTCTTCTTCGCTGCAGACATTATGGCTACAGTAACAAAAAGTGGTACTTATGGTAATTTGAAAACAACTTTATCAGAAGGCGTGACCATCATATCCAGGACTGCATCAAGGTCATGCTTTAACACTATCACTGACTATACAACGCAAGCTAGTTGTGCTAACTTTCTTTTGCCTGTACTGAGTGGCTTTGAATGACCTTTTAGGACCTTCCAGCCTATTATTATATTAAAAGTATATTAATTAGAACCCTTAATGTACTCCATAAAGATTAAAACGATAAAATAAGACTTACTGCTTAATAATAAGAAGCAGACTCACAGATTGTGAGCTATGATTTTTGCAAACACCTCTAGTGGAATTTACATCAGATATGACCTAACTGAGCCACACACAAAGGGCCACGTGCCTTGTATCCCACGGGACCGTGACCTAATAAATCCACTTGGGTGTGGCAGGAGAATTTAAACAGCCGATTAACTATTTTAGAGTGAAAAAACACCGCCTTCAAAGTATGCAGTATCTTTCAGAGTAAATATGTGCTTTATATATATAAACGAAAAGAGGGAAATGATCACTCACCTGGTGTGAAAGCTCTGTGAAACTGATAAATATCCTCTCCTCTCAGCTCCTCAGCAATCTGCCCAATCTTCTGCCTGACTCCATCCAGCTTTATGTCTGCCTCGTTCAGGACATCCTCTGCATTCGGTACACTTTACACAAAAATAAAATGTTAAGAAGGAAAAAAATACATATAACTACTTATTTTGTTTCAGACTTAGTTTGTTGCATGACCACTACAACTAATGCCAATGTATTTATTGTTTTTATTGACCATTTTAAGATGATTTTCACACATTACATCACTCCCAAAATGATATCTGTACTGAATAGAGACGATGTAAATGACAGGTTTATTTTCAACTGTACATCAATGATATAAAAAGACTGTTCAGTGTTTGAAATTAAAGTGAAAACCTATAAAATACAAATTTCAACATGTTGAATGAACTTCAGATATAATGTCTGCTGTATTTATCGTGAAATAACATAGGAAGAGACCTCACCTGAAACTGCCTAAGTCAACAGTACAATTACTGAGCCTCTGAGGATGGGGGATTGTGTATAAAAGTGGCTGTAATTCCTACACAGTTAATGCAATAGTTTTGCTAAACCCCTTGAATTAAAGCTGAAAGTCTGACCTTTAATCACATCTTGTTTTAGAAATCAACTGTGGTGGTGCACAGAGGCAAAAGTAATCCTCATTTATAGATCTAACTGTACTAATTTATACGGTGCATATTATTGTTAAGAACACCTACGTGGTCACTCTGTGCAGAAGAAATATGCTTCTCTTGCTTTCAATAGTGACGTCGCGACTAATCTTAACAAGACGCTCATATTTGTCGTGTTTGGTGTCGAGCTCCTGTTGGAAAACTTAAAACACACAGAGAAATGTTACAGTGCAGGGAATATAACATTAAAACCATTTGAGTGCAAAGTGCAATGAAAATGCTGAGGATGCTGTTACCTTTGAAGGCAGTCATGACCGACGAGGAGGGGTTGGCGCTCATTTCGTGCGCCTGCGATGCATCTGCATTTCTCCGTGAACACCCCTCACCTGACACGACGCAGAAAAAGTAGAGATGATGTCATACACTTTAAATAATAAG
>VOQK01014607.1:4048-23680 GCA_015052645.1 Benitochromis conjunctus
GCCCGGTCTATTGACAGTGTGAAAGCAGTTTTTCGGTGGATTTTCCCTTTAAAGTTCAACCATGGGAAACCGTACTGTGACAACAGACTTCCTGCTGAGCGGACCAAATCACAGAGCTCTGTTCCAACTATTCTGTGTGTCTTAGTATGTGGAGCAGCCTGTGTGTGCCTCTCTGTGTGAGTGTATACTCCACGCATGCACGCACGCACCCATATATATATATATATATATGTGTGTGTGTGTGTGTGTGTGTGTGACTCTGGTCTGGATCATTTTTAACATGCATTCCTGCTATGATCTGTGCATCAGCTGCAGGTTCCTACAAGAATTCTGGATGAGAATCAGTTTGGACTGGATCATGTGAGGCTACTGTGACATTTAATCTTCATAATACTCAGTGGATCTGTCAGTGTGTGTGTGTGTGTGTGTGTGTGTGTGTGTGTGTGTGTATGTGTGTGTGCGTGCGTGTGCGTGCGTGTGCTTGCGTGTGCGTGTGTGTGCTTAGATTGCCTCTTTGGCAGAGAGATTTGTCACTCAGCAGGGGAGAGCATGGTTAAAACACACATTAAACAAAGATGGTTTCAGTTCTTAAGGGGACGAGAGACCGAGAGGAACGGAAAGTGTGTGTGCTGCAGGTTACGGATGGCACCCTCTCTGTGGATGAAGGCATATATGTGTAACATGACATAAAAGATTAAATGAAATTAGTGCGTGACCGTGAGAATGTTCAAATAACATGTGAATGAGTTTCTGTGTAGTTTATAAAGTCAGGTAGCAGAGGTGTATGGCTGAGTGATGAGTGCGTAATACTTGTTGAGACACACATAAAGTATTTTGACTTTTAACAATTATGTTTTGTGTGTATGTGTGATTTTAAATCCAGGTTTTTGTTACATTCTCTTCACATTTTCTTAGATAGTTTCCAAATATAGCAAAATTTCATGAAAACACTTGGGAAAATTTGTATTAAATGATTTGCCACAGATGACATAAGCTGGTAAAACTCTATAAATAAGAGGATAAGAGCCACACTAAAGCCTTTATTCATCATTAATCATTTACAATATAGATTTAATCACTTCAGAAAATGGATGAATGGATCCTGGACCACCTTCAGATGTAAGCCAGGGCCTTAATGTAGGCTGCCTCTGGTGGTGGGAGAAGCCAGAGTGTAGATAAGATACAAATAGAAAAGCCCTGTTTTGTCCTCAGCTGCAAAAGGCTTGTGCAAAATGTAATGACACTACTTAAGGGGAAAGATGTAAGGCACATAAACACAGGGCAGTGTGAAACGTAAGAGCAATCCTAAGCAACATGTTAGAAATCCCTGAAATTCTCTGTTTCTCTGTCAGTTTTTGTAGGATTGCATTTGTCGTGTCTGATTATCCTTCCTCTAAAGGTGGGGATTACCCTCGATGACCTCACAGTAAAGACGCAATCATTAGGGACAACTCACACACATTGCTGTGGGGATGGTTCCAGGAGGTTTAAGTCAACCTGTGGTTCGACTGTGAGGTCACTCCAGTGGTATAAACACCTTTAAATCATCACATGATCTCATCAGAACACACACATGGAAAATACAGTACACTCAACTCAGGCACAGCTGTCCAGCTCAACGTAAACTGAACTCTAAGCAATCATGGACAAAGACAACATGCTAAAACAAAGCTAGTAATGGAGAACGATATTAAAGTTGGGTGTATGCTGAACCCAGAAAAACCGGGTCCTCCAGCAGGGAATAAAATGAGCGGGTATGTGGGAATGTTTGTAGCTACACTTCTACCTGTATGTGTTTCTGTAGCAGAATTGCAATGATGACTTTTGTAGTTTCTCCTTGGGCTAGTTTTTAGCTTTGTGTTTATCCCTAAACACTAAAAGAAAGATCCTAATGACGACACACACCACATACTGACTGAAGTCACTGTCTGGGATATTTTATTGTGTTAAATGGTAGTTATACGACAACGCATCTCGGCCATCAAAATCAAAGGAATACTGCTTAGAGGCTATAAATCAAGACAACAGGAGCCAGACAACAGTAATACGCTGGCCCAGCAGAACATGGCTGTAAGCTAAAGTAAACAAGTGGCTGGTGACAAAAGTCCAAGCCAAATACTGTTACACTGCTAGCTCTGTGAATAGTACGGATGAGGATTCGGGCCAGCGGAAAAAAAAAAAAAAGTGGGGATGTCTTTTTTTCTCAGAATTCTGAGATTAAACTCAGAATTTCAGAGTTTTGACTTTTTTCTCAGAATTCCAAGAAAAAAGTCAGAATTCGAATTCTGGGGAAAAAAATTAAAAGATGTCCCCATTTTTTTTTTTTCCGGGGCCCCTAATCTTCTTCCGTAGATCACCACAGTACACAGAAAAAAGTTATTGCTGCTTGGTGTTATCCAGTGTGTGTGTGTGTGTGTGCTCGCTCTATGTTATGATTTTAATTTGTAACTTTTTCACCTCCCCCCTTTAATGCTGTTTTAAATCCCTTTTCGACTCTCCTCTTGCACTTTCTTTATTTCAGTCCAGTCATTTTTTCATTCATTTTTCTGTTTTTTAATAGTTTTCAGTAGGGACATAATTCTGAATGTTCTAAAAAGAGCAGTGAATGTTTTTATCATATGGAAACACAACACGGAGTCACTGGTTGCATTTAAAGTTTTCAGCTGATCCACGTGAGTAGAGCTTTGTTTAACAGTTTTTACTGTGTTTAATAATTGATCATTATTATTACTCCAGAGAAATCAGATAAGTTTGTATTCATGACTTCCTGACATGAATAAAAATAGGCGAGAGTCAAAAGCCTGTCATGTCAATAATCAGTGTTCAAAACTTCAATGATGTCTCACAACTGCTCCATTGAGAAATAAAAAAAAACAGACTTTTCTTTTCTCATGCAAATCATGTCTATTAATTCATACGTGTGTGTGTGCAGCTGGTTGAGCGAAAAGCAGGAAGGATTTTCGAAGACAAAAGGGAGTCAGCTAAGAGGGCCACAGATGAAAACAACGGGGAGAGGATAAGATGAGGAGGGGTGCAGTGAAAGAAAGGGAGAGAGAGAAAGGGAGGCAGAGGATCGAGAAAAGTGGGACGCTTTCCTGGAGGCCCCATATCATGAGATTCTCATTATTTACCTCCATGGATACCAGCACCCCCCCACCCCATTCTTTTTACCATTTATATCATTGTATCTTTTCTTACTCTTACATCTTTAACCTTCCCTCTACACTCTCACTCTCCTTTGAACTCTGTTTCCTTTCATGGTTTACCCTCTCTTTTATAATTGTTCCATTTACATGTATCCCATATCACACTGAATGGTAAAGGCTGGGATGTGTTTAGCACCAAAACACCAAAAAATATTTGCCGTGTAAGTATATAAATACGTGTTTTTAATATTCGCCCTGCTGCATTACTGAATTGCTGCACTTACAGCTGCTGATCCATTACTTGCACTGCATTTTGAGTTCAAATCACTACTGATTGGGTAAATCTTAAATACTTCAAAGCCCATTGCACCTCGTTGTACACTAAAACGAACATCAAGCCAAGAGACATATTTATTGCATCAAGAGGAAACAATTTATGTTAAATAAACAGTTAGGACAATTATGAAAATACTTCTTCTCTCAGAGTTTGAGACTGATACTGTCCTTATTTAGAATAAGGAGAAGTTTACTGGAAGTGCCTTAAACCTGCATTCTTTTTAATGGTTAGCAGGTGGTGACTCATCTGTAAGAAGAAAGAAGTTAGACTGTAAATCAATCTGTCATTAAATGACCCTACGCTGGTCACTTGCTGTATGACCTCAGCAGAGACTTTCCTGACAGGTTTATGGTCTCAGTTGCTAGTTTAAGATCTCACTGAATACAACTTGATGTTGATTTTGGAAAATAAGGTTCCTATTAGTGTAAAAGGATGTTGAACCAATTGTGCTTCTGGACAAGGCTACTTGTATCTGACAATACACTACTGCAAAGGTCAAAGGGCTTAGTTCATGCTTCAAAACTGCAATGGCCATCTTTTATATACAGTCTACAGAACCAGCTAGGCTAACATGTCCTTCCTGAGTTTTTTAAAATAAAGTTGCCAGGAAGCCAGTAGACATACAACATACAATCTCCAAAAAAAGCAACAATCTGATGCACACTCATTAACCAGTGTCAGCAGATTTAGCGTGATTAGATGCTTCTAACCTGAACTTTTATTTAACTTTTGATTTAAAAGCAGGATTTTTTTATTAAGGATTTTTAGCTATTCTGCTATATTATGTGTGTGCTATTTTAAATTATTACATTTTTATGTTGGTTTTCTCAGCATTCTGATTTATATTTGTGATCTTTGTTTTCATACAGAGTATGGTTCTCATTGTGCACAGCTCAAGCAGCCAAACTCTAATCTGCTATTATGTCTGAGAGATATTTCAGGTCATGGAAGAGATCAAGAGCCAATAGTGACTTCATAGAGCATGTTATAGGTTACAAGACTTTGCATTAAGAGAAAGGCAAACAGAAAATGTCAACATGTATTTTTTTAAAGCTCTGTAACTCACTGCTAAACTGTTTGTGAGATTAGACCACCCACAGGCCACCACAAGGGTGCAATGCGATTTTAATCCAGGAGCTAAATGGACAGTTTTTGTTAGCAAACCCTAACCCATCGGGCAGATTGTTTTCCTCCTCTTGGCCATTGTTCAGTTTTCAAGGTAGAAAGGTAATCCTTTTAAATTTGAAAGGTATCCTTTTTCTTTCTTCAGGGGTTAAAACTGATAATCCTTTAAAAGTGGACCAGCTCTTGTTCTCCTTGTTCATTTTAAGAAGAAATTGTAATCTGCTTTTAGTTTTAATCTGCAGAAATCAGAGGATCTGCGAGAGGATCTCGATGATGGAGTGACGGCACAAGTGGAAGAATTAAATGTCTACTTCAAAGAGAACAAAGCTATGTGGAGAAAGATAAAGTGACAAATACAAACATGTCAAAAGAGAGAGAGAAACTGTGAATGATTTTAATGAAATATTGCATGAAACAATAGAAAGGAATAATGTGGGATCGACTGGAAACAATAAGAGGTGTAAAAGAATGAGAACGTAATAAGAGGAAAAGCTGCGGGATGGAAAGCGGCAAAATAAAACAAGCAAACATTTGTGAACTGACATAACAAACCACACAGGATATTGAGTTGGTGGTCAGCCTGAGAAGGATGATTTTTATGGAGCGGTGAAGAGGCTGAACATGGCGTGCACACACACACACATGCACGCACACATATATTAGGAAACTGAATCTCCCAGTAGGAGCCAGTGTGGTTTTAACCTCTGACCCTATGACCTCGTCTTAGTTACCACGCAGACAGCTTAGCCGCTGTGAAACCATCAGATACTTGTGGTAAAGTTGTAGCTGGGGAGTGATTATATGTTGTCGAGCCATCTCACCTGAATGAAGTGCAGTTAAAAGGCTTCATACTTTATGCAGAGGTTTATATTTTGGGGAGTTCTGGAGACATTTGCCATTTCAGTGTGCAGATCTATATATAGTTACACTACCACAAACTGTGCAGGTACTTAATCGAGTCGGTCATTGTTTCATATTTTTAAATAAAGTGTCTGTATCAGAATTTCTCAGTAGCATTTTTAAGCAGGTGTAGCAGGCACTGCTCCTCAGTTTGCAAGGCATATAAAATAGAGTCTTTCTTAATTTCATAAGTTTGTTTCAGTTGCTAACTCTTTCTTTTGAAAACTTATTGTTTACATTTCAGTTCCCATCCCTTGATTCAACTAGATCCTCCTTTTTTTCTTTCATGGACACATCTCTGGCATATTAGGCATGATTTTAAACTTTCCTTCATTCTCCCTTTGCATGCATTGCTGCAGAGCTTTTGAGATTGGATAGACACGTGGATGAGTAATTGAACAAAATTTCAAAGCTCATCTAAAGATTTTCTTCTTTTCTTCACACCGATTCTTTCTGATGGCAGAGCAAACACAGAGGTTAAAGGTAGAGCGGAGTGGTTTCAGTAAATCTCTGGAGGAAAACCCTCCTCAGCTCTAACGCTAACTTTCTCCATTCCTCATTTCTTTTTTTCTCCATGTGTCCTTTTTGAATTTAAGCCTCTCACCTTTCCGTGACCTGTTCAATGACACTGCACTGGGCAGCACCAGGGCAGGGCAGAAGTATTGACTGAAGCTTGGTTTGCTTTGTGTGTGCATGCATGCGTAACAACTGAATGTTCGACAGATCCACTGCTACGTCACTAAACCAGCTCTGAATGTGTCCCATCTCCTTCTCTTTAGCTCCTTTCAGACATGGGATCTTTAAAAATGAGGTTGTTTTTTTAAGGAAAAAAGAAGCTTTAGCAAACATGTGAAGGAGCACCTACTCAGCACTTAAACACTGACAGAGAGTTAGCTAGTAGAACATTTAGCAGTTAAATGGCACAATAGCTTTCTTCTGGAATAGAAAAGGACTGAAGCAGAGCTACAAGAGAGGGAAAGGTGGATGAACAGTAATGAAAGGATTACAAACATGACTTTCAATAAATGATAATGTTATCTTGTGTTTCCCAATTCTTCCAGTTATTCTGGGGTGGCAAAAAAAAAAACATCCCTAGCTGCATTGTGACTGCAGGAAATGCATTTTTGAATGAATGAAGTCTACATTAATGAGCTGAAACCAGAGTCCCCAGGAGGTGATTGAGGTGGACCCTTTAGGTCATTTGTTCGAGCAGCTTATTATAAACCATTGTTGGGTTCAGTCTGACAGTGCTCATTAAGGACTGTGGACAATATAGCTTTATTTAGGCAGTGGAAACCAATTGAGAGTGAAGCTTTTATTTACAACAGTTCCCTGCAATGACACAGTTTGAAATATATGAAGGAAGCAAAGAATGTCTTGAGGTGAAGCGCTTACAGGGCAATAAGTCTGAATAAGCAGGAGATCCGTTTGTACGAATGGCTTATGTAATGCAGGATTTTACCATATGAGACTGCACAACCAAGCTTCATTTTAACTGAGTATGGTTAATCACACTAAGTTAGTTTTGTGCCTAGGTCATATCAGAGCATGCAAACAACCATGGGGCAAACAACCATGATCAGTCGGGCTGCCAACTGCAAAGCCATCACGCCTGCCTGTGGTTTGTTTAGATGGTGACAGATGTGGAGCAGTATGCAGAGTTAATAACTGTGATGATATGGTTAGGTAAAAACGATTAATATATAAATCTAATCATATTTACATTTTTTAAAAACGTAAACGTTTTTTCTTGACGTTTTCTTTACTGTTTCCGTCTTTGAGCCCAACCACATCTTGAAAAACAGTCACTTTGGACTGCACTGCACAGTTTTTTCCAGCGTACTCAGTCCTCAGGTGTTCCACCCAAAGTAAAAAAGAAAAAAGAGAGAGACAGAGACAGAAATTCTGTGTGTGGGGTGAGTGTAGGTATGTGAAAGGATTAGTGGCTTTGGCCATGGCTAATCTGCAAGTCCCCAGGGAGTCCCCACCACTGGACTGAGTTTGTGGAATGAATTGTGTGTTCATGTGTGTGTGTGTGTGTGTGTGTCAGACCTGCCACTGTGCACACCAAGCTGCCTCCCTGTCTGCTCCATTGACTTGTGATTAAGACTTATCACATCAGGAAGTAACACTCTGCATGTGTGTCTTGATGTCTACGTATTTGTGTGGCTCTGTATCTGTCTGTGCTTAGCAACAGGCAGCCTTTTGCTCTTTGAAGTTTTTAGCCAAATCAAATTTATTTGAATCTGTTTGATGAATGGTGCAGTTTCATTTCTGTTTCATGTGCGGAGCGTGGAAATGTCCCTCTGCAGAGCTGTTCATGCCTCTGCCAAACAGAATGAAAGAGAAAAATCTTTCATTTAAAGCAAATGGGTAAAAGGCAGGTTCTGCCGTTGTGTCTTACTCAAAGCGTCTTTATTTAGCAGGAGCCACAATATTCTTCGTGTCAATTAACATTTACACAGGCACAGTTTTTAAAGACTTGCATTCACAGCTGGGAAAAAATATGCTCAAATAAATTAAATCTGGCACTCTCGTGCATCTCACATGAGAGATTTGGTGTCCCACTTTACATGGAACTTCACAAAATATATTTTCCTTGTTCCCACTCTATCATAATGAGATAATATCACACATTTTTAACTGGCTCTGTTTTTCTGGAGTCAACGCTGAGAGGGTTTTCATTCGGTATTGGTAAAGAAAGCAGAGAAGGCTCAAGTGACATGCAAAAGCTGCACATGAACGCTTTTTCCTGCTTTCCACCTACCAGTGAAAAATACAAGTCATCACAAAGGGCTGTGTCATAAAGTGACACAGATCATGTGAATCTCTCAAGAAACCTGCTGCTGACAAAGACCCGTTAAGTGATGGATGCACCGGTACTAAAACTCAAAGGTGATTCCCCGAGAGCAAAGCAGCTGAAATCACACAACAGTTATAGCAACAGCTCAAACAGTTTATATAAGTGACAATAAAAGCAGATTAGTATAAGCACACTATCAAATAAGACCACAGGAGTCAAATTTAGCGTTTTTTTTTTCTGATTGTGTTTACTTATCAAAAGAGCTTTTTGGCTTTCGCTCAAATAAAATATGTGTCCTTTCATACTAAATGTGTGTCTTGTTAGATTTATCAAAATTTCAGACTACGTTCAGACTACTAAGAATGAATAGTCAAACACATGTTCCCACACAAACAAATCCTTTGCACCACATTTAGTTTGTTGGGCTCACATCATCTACTGATCCCGGGCGGTTCCTGCCAACAAAACACTTTATTCTTTGGCTTTTTAAAAAGGAAACTGCCAACATGAGACCAAGGACCGTCTTATTCATGGCCAAACAAGAGGAGTGTAGTATAATCTATGAACACTGGGGAAATGAAATGACTTTGCACTGCAAGTGTCAGTGATGGATACATTTCATGCAAATACAGAACTTTTTGTTTTTTGTTGTTGTTTTGTTGCATTTCTATCTTTGCCCTTATAGTAGCGGTGAGAAACTGAACCATCAATCTGGCTGATAAATGAATAAAGATGTATTCATTTCTTGAGGATTGGTATTTTCTTATAATATGGCATATCTTCAAAATTATACTCCGTTGAAAATATATATAAAACAATCAGTGACTAACAATCAACGACTGATTGATAACAAAGATAATAAAGAAAGGTAAACTCTAAAATCACCCTGCCCATGTTACCCAAACACATCTGCTTCTGTGTGCAGAGATTGTACAGACCTTTGGGGGTTCCTCAGGGCTGCTGGTGGGAAGGTTAAACACTTTGTCTGCGTATTTGTGTGTGCAGGATTGTGTTTGTGTGTGTATGGTTTAACTTTGGGGAGCCATTTCAGCAGTCAAATCAAGGATTACGACAAGGCGCCGCATGGAAATAGGAAATTAGCCTGAGGGCTAAAGAGGGGTTTGAACATGTGTGCCTGCGTGCATGTGTGAGTGAGCACATGTTTTTGTGTGGCTCAAGTCCTGCATTGCTCATTTTGTGGGGACCCTAATATGCTCACACATTGTGGGTACGTGTCAGGGGCTTAAAGTTCCCATACATGCATAATAAATGACTAAATATTAAGGTGAAAACTTGGTTTAAGGTCAGAGTAAGGTCTATGTCTATGTCATTGGTTATGGTTAGGGTCAGAGTTAGGCAAGCAGTTTTAGTTGAGTTTAGAGTAAGGCTCAGGGAAATGTGATGTCATGTCCTCTGACATAACAAATATGTAGATACAGAAGTACAAAGACATACTGGTCTTTATGCACGACTGCGTGTGCATATGTTAAACGAGCATCTGTGAGCATCAACAGAAACCAAAATTTTGTCGCATCTTGAAAAGTAGAAATATTTCATGGACATTTTTGTTGCTGTTTGTCTTTGTTGCAGAGAATATTATGTATATGTAACCCATCACATGTCGATTAAACAGAGGACGGAGTTCCAGACATTTGACCTCACTGGTGACTATTTACAGTCTGAGATTATTATTCGCTCAGCAGCAAAACAGAACTGGGGTCAGTTTCACAGCTGTGTGCAGCACCTAATTCATCTTTTTCTGTTTGTGTGTGAATTTTGTTTTGCAGCTGTTTGCATCTTGCTGTCGTCATTATGAATGGCCTCATATTGCTGTATTCTGTGTGGACCTTTGACCTTTTTAATGCAATTACATGTACATGTGCAGCACTTTGGTAGCGAAAGCTGTGTTTAAATGTGCTAAATTTTACCTAGTTACTTACTAAATCTACGTTTCTTACAGCGTTATGAGACAATGTGATTATATTAGTCATAAAGTATTTTGCATGATTAATCATCTGAATCTATTTGTTTTTAATGAATCTTATGTCATTGTTTAGCTGTCCTGTCCAAAACTTTGCATGTTTATGCAAATAGGGAATTAATTTTTATTCCTTTGGCTCATTTTCAAGGAACAGACAAACAGTTAGTTGATTTGCCTGTTTATATAATGTAACATTTAGCAGCTGCAGAGTCAGAAACTCCCAGTGACAGAGGAGTTGTTGTCCTGTTTTTGAGGAGTTGCATCAAAAACAGGAACAAAAATATCATAAATAGAAATAAAATAATAAACTTATTTTAAAGAAGTTAACTGTATGTTATTGGTTGGTTGATAGGTGACTAATAAAGTATGTGCTAAGGTATACACTGAAGAGTAATCTGACATGCAACTGCTAAGAAATGTAGCAACGGGTCGACGCAGCCCACAGCTGTTGTGATTGGCTTGTTCATATTTTGAATTTATCATTGAGGGAATAACAATCATCACCTCAGTATACAGAATAATAATCATAGCGTCAATACAAGGACTCACAAATGTCAGCAAAATTCCTGGAGGGAGATTGCTGAAACTATGGAAATGGACATGAGGGAATGAACATAGGAGTGGAAAAAATTAGAGGGACAAATAAGCTGGGACCAAGGAGGGAAAAAAAGTCCCAGCGTTTTATTTTTAAATGTTTTTTGGCACTGTAAATGAAACACCGGGACATGGCCACATGGTAATTAACGCTTAATGTACTAGCACAGGCATAAATGTGAGCAATGATGTCACCCATTTACATTGGCTCCCTGCAGAAATCTAAATTTGGCCTTAGGAGAAATTATATTTAAGTCAAGATGCTCTCCATTAATTATAGGAGTTTGCATCAAACCTTTAAACACATTTCATTGCTGAAGTTCCAACAAATTTTTCCCTCTTTAATTAGAAAAGACAAAGAATAGTGACAATAAATTCAGAGTGTGGCTCAATCGATGTCAGATTAATAGGTTTGTTAATCTGACACAATCAGTCTCATCACATAATGTACCCTCTGTCCCACCATGGTATTTATGTGTGTTCAAAGCATTTTTTTTCTGCTTTGATGAAAGTTTATTAGGATTTAATGTTGAGTATTGTTGTGAGGTTTACACTGTCTGATTTAAATGAATGTTTTTGGAAGGTCTCTGCTTCCCAGTTATAAACATTTGTTAGAAAAAGTAATCAAAAAATGATGTAACGTGATTACTTACATTACTTTGATGCTGTCATTAAAGCACTTAACATTACCTAAATTTAGAGCTGTAACTAGTATTACCCTATTATATTTCAGAAGTAATTGTCCAACACTGATACAAACCAGATACCGTGCTGCAAAATATTCTGCAGACAATGCAGCTTTTTTAAAAAATATTGTCAATAACGTTGGCTGAAGTGATGCTCAACAATCCACACAAACATAAAACCACTAAATGTAAATCATTAATTCAGTCTGGCTGCACGTAAGCAAAATTTGCAGCAAACGTGGTTTCCATGGAGGGTGTCATGTGCACAGGGAGAGACGTTTGTATTTGATGTGCATTTTATGTTTGTATTTGCTTAAGTACATGTGGAAATAAAAATATATGCCAGATGAGTTCAGCTCCGCAACCCCTTCATCCCATGACCTTCTAGAGGGGATTAAAGAGGTTTCATTCACAAGAGGAAAACATTAAGAGTCTGGGCTCTGAGTTATGTTTGCCACACTTTAAAAGCCAGACTTAAAGGTGAGGTAGGTGGGGGGGGGGGCTGTGAGGGATTAAAGGGGTAGTCTGTACTTCATCAGTGGTGGCAGAATCAGAAGAAGAGTCGAGGCCGCAGAAAAACAAACCCATATTTATAAAGTTAAAGCCTGCCATTAAAAGCACATTTATGTTTATGTGGTTAAAGCCGCTCATTAAATCGCACATTCATGTTTAGGAGGGTAAGCCATCGACATTAAATATAAGAGTGGAGCTTATTTTGTTTAAACCAGTTACTAAAACACATTTCCCTGTGTTTATGGTGGTTTAAAACCATCAACCGAGGTTTTAAAGACACTCTCTATCAGATCATGCTGTCAAATGGACAAGTGCTTCGCATTCGTGTCCCAGCTTGTCTTTTTTCTCACTGGTTTCTATGTCAGCTAAAGCATGTCTTGTTGGGAGTGACCAGGAGGGAAAGGATTAGGCATGAGCATCAGAGGGGCAGCTCATGATGAGCGGTTTGAGATGAAATTGGAGACACAAGGATGAGATGGCTTGGATATACTGGACAAAGGATCTTAAAGATGGAGCTGCCCGGGAGGTGGAAGAGTGAAAGACCACAGAGGCAACTGATGGATGTAGTGAAGGAGGACATGCAGAGGTGGTGTGATAGAAGAGGGTGGCAGAGATAGAGGGAGATGGAGGCAGCTGTTGGCAGTTCCTGAGCAGCTGAAGAAGAAGAATCCAATTTGTAATTTTATTATTAACATAGGAAGCTACAGATTTCTAATCTCATTGAGATTAGAAATCTGTAGCTGAACTAGTCCTTCATAGATGTGTGCACATTATTTTTTCCAATTACTGATTTATTTATTATTTTGGAGTTACCAGCTGGAAGATGATGTTAAAAATGTGCTTTTATTTTGCTACATGTTACTTTCTTTTAGACTATGATAGTGTGTTAGCAAGTGAAGTCTGCCACTTCTGAAGTGCCTTTCAGCAGATTCTTGTTTGCACTTGAAATCTGAACAGTGAATGAAATTACTGGATAAAAGTGCACAAAATAAAAGGATCATTAACCATCCAGGACCAAAGTCCGAAGTTTTGAATTATATGCGTTCCTCCCACACAGTCGATCTCACACTTTTTGAAATCTTAATTTTCTTTTGTCCTTCCTTCCTTTGGCAATGCAAACCAAATATTGGTATTAAAAGTATCCACAAGCCAAAGAGAGCGAGCACTCAGTTCCACTTCCACAGCAGCAATGCCACCAGTACTCTGTGTGTCTTGGAACGAAAGGGAAATATCACACTTCATGCAGCTGCATGTGTGCATTTCAGCCCCATCCTTTACTGTTCATTTGATGTATTTCCATTTTATTAACTTTCCCCTTTTCCTCCAGTCAGTTCCCCTCATAAATACTTCTGTTCTTCTATCCCGTTTTGCATGTTTGCATTTCATATTTGGCATAATTCCTGTTCTCTCAAATCCTCTCTTTCACTTTCAGTCTTTTTTCTGCACCATTCATCTCGCTGCTCCCCTTCACGTGAAGCCATAAACCTTGTGACCCTCATTTCTCAGGTGTAGTGTGAGGTGCAGTAAAATTTGTAGAGTGCGTATGTGGGAGTGTGAGCAACACAAAGAGAGTGATGTGGGGATATGTAAAGGTAATTGGACTGGACACTGACTGTAAATCATGGAGGGTTTATGTTCGCTTAAGGGGAGTGTATTTTTGCTTTACCAGCTCACATATAGAGCAGAGTCACACACCCACGCACACACACACACACACGCACACACACACACACACAGAGAGAATGAGACTTAGACTGGTTTTCTAAACAAAGCCTGAAGGTAACTCAGGTTTTCTTAACCTAAGCCTAACCTAAACTGTATCCTTTACGCGTAGTTCTGTGGTTCAGAAAGATGTTTGAGCCCAGAGAAATAAATGAGCAATGAAGGACGTGGAAAAATCAATATGAGTTGTCATGTGGATGACAAAAACATACATTTATAGGAAGAAAAGTTTTAGTTTTAAATGAAACAACAAAGACAAACTAGTCACAAAACAAGGAGAGAAATATGTCGCCTTGTATGCATTTACACGCTTTCTCCTAACACACTTTCTTTAACTGATTGCAGCGCCCTAAAGTGAAGCTGTTTAGCAGCAGCAAGAAAAAGGAACTGAAGCAGCTTTTTACAGACACTCCTGTGGACAAGTGCAAATTTATGTGTTCTGTAAACGTTCCTCATGTGTACAGTGTTATAAAGCAATGGACAAAGGGACTCTAGAAATCCATGCATGTGTATGTGAGTTTTTGTGTTGCCATCAGAGTTTGGGGGGGGGGGTCACTGAGAAAGACTAATAAGAGAAGAAAAAAGGAAAGTGGAGCGATAAAAGAGAGAGGAGATGAAAAGTGTGACAGACAGAGGAAGGAAGGAAGGAAGCACTGAAGACATCAGACACTGAATGAGCGTGTGATGAAAGGACAGCAGGGAAGTTGGAGATTAATAGGGTGATAAGGAGGCTGCCAGTGACAAAGACCAAAAGTGAAATAACTTTAGCAAATTAAAAGGAGACAGCAAGCGATAAAAGATAAACTTTAGACCTCTGCAACAACAAATTACAGTAGAGAAAACTTGACATAAAGAAGAAGAAAATGGTAAAAGTTTAAGTGTAAAATCTAATATTTGAGAATAATAGAGTTTGTCAGCCTCTGTGCCACGCCACAGCATCAGTCGACATTTCAAACGTCGTGGATAAACTCTGCTTTATTTCAACCACGATTATTTCCTGTTATTTTGGCAGTCATGCCTCGAACAGTCATGCTAACTTTGGACTCCATCCTTTTCGTGCAGGCTTCAGGCATACACAGAATAACACAAAAAAGTGTGTGAACAGTTTATATTTGTATTTTTTTTTCAAGTCCAGCCAAAGGTAAACACAGGAATGAATCACCTGGAACGGCCACTTGGTTAATTACATTCAGGATCAAAATCCATCTGGCGAAAAGGTCCCTGCTAATCACCTTCGTCTTCATCTGCGCTTGTCAGTTTGCTGCAGTTTAATGTATAACTCTGTAAAAGTCAACCATGTGAAACCTCACTTTATTTTGATCGTGTATTTATTCAAAGCAGAGTGCACAGCACGGTTAATTCGAAACTGAGATGTGAGAATGGAGGCAGATAGGCAACAGAAAGGCAGTGTAGCTCAAACTGATGTTCCTGTGTTTACTGCACTGCTGTGCTGACTGACGAGGAACTCTTTTGATGCACAGAGTGAGACCTGTTGATGCCAGACCTCGAAAAAGCTTGATGTATTTATGGAGCTGTTTAACTGCAACTAAAAAGTTTATGACTTTGATAAACATCGCTCTTCTGTGGGGGGTGTTTCACCCCCCAAAATTGACAGGAGGGTAAGACTAAGACTAGTTGTACTGCGTGGTCTCTTTTTTTCTATAGTAAAGCTATTACAATGATTAAAAAATAATTATATGTGCTGAGTTCACTTGTAATTTGAGTGCAAACGTTTGCTTAATAGACAGGGTTGCATTGTATCTTTATTTTGAACATGTTAAAATAGTATAACAACAACAACAGAGAAAAAAGAGACAAACAAACAAAGAAAAACAAAGCAATAATAATTATAAATAACTTACATGTTCAAAAAGGAGTAGGAAGAAGCATATGCTTATTTAATCACACTCCCTTTCCGGTATTTAGTCACTAATAGTCTACACATGTTCTTCCTGTTTATGCCCTGTCCATCATAAATTCTTCATTACAATTTGTTACATGTATTTTTTTAATAACCCCAGGAACACGTCAAAATATATACAAATCTACAGATATTTATACACTTAAACATACTTGTGCACCCACACACATATATACACATCCCAGGTGTGAATATAGTGGGTGAGAACACCCGATCAAAGCCCTACCTCCTCCCTGTACTTTGCAAAAACTATATTTTTGAACTGCTTTTTAAACTGACTCATGCTGGGACGTTGCTTCACTTCTTCAGTCAGTCTGTTCCACAGCTTCACTCCACACACAGAGATGCAAAAACCTTTTAGTGTTGTACGGATACAGGGATGTTTTAAATTTAATTCACCCCTCAACTTGTATCCTTGTTCACTTTTAGGAAACAATTTTAGAATATTGTCAGGAAGTAGGTTGTTTATTGCTTTATACATAATTTGCACAGTGAGAAAATGAACCAGATCTGTGAATTTTAGTATTTTGGATTTAAAGAATAGTGGATTTGTATGATCTGTGTAAGTGCTTTATGGATTATCCTTATGGCCCTTTTTTGCAATATGAAGATTGATGATAGCAAACATTTATTGCCCCAAACCTCTGCACAGTACTGCAAATACGGCGCAATCAGTGAACAATAGAGACAGTGGAGTGATTTGTGGTCCAGAATGTGTTTTACATTGTGGGATGGTGATGGAGTGTTTGTTAACTCGACCTAGGACCACGGCAATGTGAAACATGCCTTTAACATCAAATGTTAAAGCTGGTGCTTTATTTGTACAGGTCTACATTTTTGGCAACACTTTCATTTTTGGCTTGAGCTGCTTGAGTTGGGATAAAATTCAGACCCGTAAATTGTTTTAGACGCACATCAGCGTCATGGCTACCTACAAAGATACACGTCAACATCTCTTGCATCTTCTGACTGTTATATTTTATTGCCACAATGTTTTCTGCACACATAAAAATAACAACTTGCCATTTATGACAGATTTTTTTTATATCCAAAAAAACAAATCTTAATCTTTAAGCTCTAACCCTCACGCTAGCCTAAGATGAAGTCGTAGTCCTTTATCTTTTCACTGACTCTTGTTGATATTCTCATGATTGCTGGTATTTCTTCTTCAGTAACAGCTTTTCTTCCTCCATTTGACAGCAACAGCTCAATTTCAAGAGTTTTGAAGAGATATTATATGAAATAAAAATAAACTAAAATATTGCAAAATCAATCTTTTTAACAAATTTACTGTGACTCTTTTGGATCCACCTGCAGAACTGAAATGACCCACCAGGGGCAGTGGAAAACGCTTGGAAATCTGGGAAACACCGCACTGGTCGATATGGATTTCAGCCTACAAATGACCTCACAGGACACACTCCATCATTTTTTCTTTTCTTTGATATTTGATCAAAACTCAGTTGAATAGTTCAGTGCATAATAAATTGTCCTCCTATGGTCAACGAGTGCCTGGTTGTCATTTCGTTTCATTGACTGTGTTTTTACACAGTTTAAACTTTCAGGTTAGGTATCACAATTAAACAAAAGTCCTCATATTGTAGCATGCCTTAATACAGGTCAATTAGATATTGTTTTGATATTAATTGCGAGCCTTAATTTTTTAAATGTAACTGAAACAACATATCAGCAGTTATAGAGTGAAAGCGGCATATTTTAAAAATGCTTAGACTGCTTAGATATGATGACAATAAAACCAAGTTTGATGATGTAAGCACGAGTTATCCTAAAATGGTTACGGTGCGGTAAATGAGAGGTCTTGTGTTTACCCAGTTACAATTTTTCTTTGTGCCTAATAGCAAGGCACTACTTATCCAAATGACTGCTTTATATACGCCTCTTAAGGCAAAGGCACGCTGTTGGTTTGTTTATCTGGGTGTGTTAGTAAATGTAAGAAGATGAAGCTGATAGCAGACGAGCTGCAGATTTCTCAAAGGACTTTTACAAGAACATAAAAGTCTGAAAAACAGAGTTTTTTTTATGCTCTCTTTGGCCTGTGTTTAACTTGACCTTCCCCAATCCATCACTGTCAAACAGATGCATGAGCACGCTGTGGCGATCAAAGCCAGCCTCTGGGAAAGGTCACACTAGGTTTAGCCAATTCTTGTGCTGCAGAGGAAATACATTATACTGCCAGTTTTTATTCATTATGAATATAAACATATCTTCTGCCATTATTGTGAATCTCTGTGCAGAAAAGTGCCAAAATACACTACAAAATTTGTCCAAATTTGGCCGAAAGGAAAGGCTTTGATTTGAGTTCCAGTGAGCTGAGCTTCGTGAGCTGTGAGCTGTCCATTTTAGTTTTTAGTTAAACTGTGATCTGCCAGCCAGAAACCACTGGGGGCTTTAATCGGGCTCCACTGGGCACGCTCTGAATCAGCGGCTGGCTCGGTCCGGTCTGTCAACGGGGAAAGGCGGAGTTGGCTTTTAAGAGGAATATAAAGACTGAGCTGCACGACTGAGCATCAGCGAAGCAGAAAGACTCTTAGGTATATGTTTAAAACTGAAAAAAGAAAAAAAAAGTCAGAGGAGGGTGGGAAAGTGAAACGTGAAAATGTACTTCTTTCATTCTAAACACTGTCAAAAACTGCTATACGTTTTTTGGATCTGAAATAAAAATATAGAAAGTAGTGGGCAAGCATCTATGTTACTGTTTCATACAACCGTCATTCATCCTCGATAATGGAGGCATAAATGAAAACAATGAAAATGAGGAAATTCTGAGGGCACAAGCTGACTAAATGATCCTTTTTATAAACTTTTTAAGTCATCAGCATGATTCTGCTTTTAAAACCATCTGATTGATTTATAATAACTTTGGTGAAAAAGAGAAAAACAAATAGTTTTAAGAAAAGTACATGAAAATATTTTTAAATTGAATTAGCTACTGATTACAGTTAGCTCTGGTATTTGGAGGTTAGCAGCAAAATCTTAAAGTATAAATGAAAAGAACAAATCTTTTGCTCAAGACTCAAATGCTATTAGACACCAAACTATAGTATTTAGTACTCAGCTGTGCAGTTATTCACACATGAAATTGATATTTTCCTATTCTCTTACAGATGTTACAGATGTTACAGTATTTTTCTTCTTCTGCGTTTACACTGGACACGCGGTTTGTTGTAAAGAAAATGGCTGAAGCACATTTTCACTTGTATTTATACAAAGAGAAATACCTGTTCTGTCGATGAGATCCAAACTCAGAGACAGAGAGTCACACACATGAACTCACACAAACTCACACACACACCTCTTCCTCACACCTCAGCTGAAGCACTAGTTAAGCTGTTTTACAGGCTTGGTGATTATTTTGATAAGCCTTAATGATGATGGATTGACTGAGCTTTAATGTAAAGGGATTTAATGTCTCATAAATTTTAAGGTGGCACCTTGTTTTTCCTCGTTTCAGAGGTTTGAAAACCATTACGCAGCGAGGGTTACAGAACATAAAACAGCCCACCTTTATGGCCTGGAGGGCGACGGCAGCAGGAGCAGCACTGCTGTTTATCATCTTCAAGAAAAATGATATATTTGAAAAGAAATGCTCGAAATTTGGCTTACGATTTTCATTTAATCGAAAGTGATAGTTTGTTCTAATTGAAATGTTTTCCTTGTTTCCAGTACCCTCCACAAGTTTGATTAAGTTGGCCATCAACCTCTGGCTCTGTGCTGCTTCCAGAGCATGTGCTCACTGACTGAAGGTTAAAATTTGGAAAATATGATAAGTAAGCTAGAAAAAATATAAATTCAATCAGGCAGCAGTTGACTGGAAAAGCTGTTAGTTTTGGAATTATGGCTTCCAGACAGGCAGAAACACATCAAAGGTTGGAAAGTGGCATCA
>VOQK01014607.1:31737-44653 GCA_015052645.1 Benitochromis conjunctus
TGTTTTTAATGCAATCTCATTTCAGCCACCTTTTAATCATTCAAACAGAGAGCACAGCCTCAGACTGATGTCATATTAATGGCGGCTGAAAGCAGAAAACAAACACAGCATCGTCCTTGGCAGCTTCTACTGACTTACTTTAACATATCATCATGTGCAAGTTGCATTTCTGCATGTATACCATTATACCTGATGTTTTTTTTTTCTCTTTAATTTAAATACATCTGTTATATAGTTTAAAGGTACAAACATGAGAACGCACAGATACAGTTTCAGCGTTTCTGGCAACAGAAAACCAAAGAATGTCAAATGGAAAAAATCCCTCCAAACATGTTTGTGTACTAAAAGATACCGAAAAGCGCCCGAAGAGGAGGAGAAGTAGAAACATCTTTTTTCCATCAGTGAGCATCAGTATTTACTCGAAATATGATCTCAATTTCACGAAGCACGATACCACTAGAATGAGACGGAGGCTACCCCTTGTCAGCCTTATGGTCTCATTTATCTGCCGTCATTTTGCAAGTTATTTTGATAATTTTCCCAGTGATAGACTAATGTTTGTGTTACTTCACGAGAGACTTTTAAGGCTATGGTAATTACCGTGCATGTTTCTGTTCTTTGCAGTACAGAGTGATTGAATAATAGTTCCAGAGTGGGTAGAACTACATGGTTAGGTATCTCTCTGATTCTTGAGACATATTCTATTGTGGTTTTAAGTGCACTTTCAGCATGTATTCAAAAATAAGTCAGTTGTTGTTGTTTGCAAAGTTTAAAAATCTCAAAAATACTAGAAAGGATCAAAAGATTCATTTTAAAGACATATGCAAGAATATTTGCGGGCTCCACAGTGACGTTGACAAGAACTAAGACGCGGCTCAGCGTTATGAGCACACAGTGTGTGGGACTCTCTTTCCATGCTACAAACAAGCGTTTCCAAAAGAGTAACACGGACACCTTGAATGGCTCTTTCTCACTCTGCCATGACCTCTGTGTTCGCTTGAAATTTTGCTTGTGAATAGATGCACATAGGAGGAGGGGTTGTTTGAACTCCACAACTTAATTAAAATCATCACAATGGTGCTTAAGGGGTTAAAACAGGGAACTTGCGTAAAAGCTTTGTGGAGGAAAGAAATGTGGAGAGGAAGATCTTTTTCATTCATTCATAGTTCATAACTTTGTGGGTCTTTTGACGTTTTCAGTCCCTTGAAAGAGGGACATCTTCCTCCCTCCGTCCTGTGAAACCCACGGCTCACACAGCATGTACAAAAATAACTTTTGCTACTTTTAGAAACTTTTTATTTTTGTGAAAGGAATGTTCTGCAGTTTATCAAGAGTTTGCCTTGAACCCATCAGCAACATGCAGTCCAGCTTGTGAGTCCTCAGTTTTTGCTACACGCTGCAGTAACCGTTATGTGGTTGTTATGTGCTGCAATTCAGAAATATTTACCGAATGAGGGTGGAATTAAAGTGGGGGTTGAGATTTTATTGTTGTCTCTAAAAGTTTAATCAGGTGTGTGTTCATGATGTTAGAGTTCCTTCACTAGCAGCTGATGATAAAATTGCGCTGTAAGTCATCTTCCAGGTGCGTGTGTTTGGAGAGTGCTCTGTTGTGCGTAAAGAAAGGGCAGGTCACTTCTCGCTACTACAGCTCTCCCTCTCTCCCTTCTGTTGAGGCGTGGTATTTCTCTCTCCGTGGCTGTAACAGACTTCTGTGGGGCAGCTGTTGGAAGTGAGCTGCTGGAGCCTTTAGAGCAGAGTCAGTAAATCTTCTCAGTCACTCAGCTGGTTGGTCAGAGAGCCATTTACGCGCTGGGGGGAAATTACACTTCCAAGTCAAATGCTGGCATCGTGAGAAGAAGGATCCGTCGGATTTTCCCCTCTTAAAGTCTGTGGGAATATTGTGTTTGACAGCTTCTGTGTACAGCTTCAGCTTAAGGCTGGAGGACATCTCCTCGAGATGATGAAGATATTTACACCTTGCTCCATGATTATTGTTGCGTTTCTTGTCACCACCGTCTCTGCGACCAAATTAAACGTGCCACGGCTGAGACTGTCCCACAAAGGTAATCAATCTATCTATCTATCTATGGACAAAAGCTCCCCATTAGTATTTTATGCGCTTGGTTGTTTCCTTCTGTTCGTTTTTTTCGGGAGAAAAGGTTGTGAAATATTTATCTGATACTTGGAGACGCTCCAATAACTGCTTCTTGTATTTTGCGCATTTTCGCTTCCTGCTCAAACGAGCTGGAAGCGCTAAATACCTTTTTCTTTTTCTTCTTCTTTTTTTTTTGCTACCGTTTCAGGGAGTTAATGCGCTTTAGGAGACGCACATGCATGCGTCTGCTGGTTCGCAGGTTGAAACAGCTTCGCAGTATAAGCCGGGTGCGCAGCAAGAAGAGAGAATTTGGCAGAGGCTCGTCTTACTGCGGTCAGACGCACCGCGGCGATCGTCTGACTGTAAAAGTTTATTAGGGATGAACACCTAAAGCGAGTATGTTTCATAATTTGCATTTTTGCTGCTAAATTGTTACCAGCACTGGAGAATGTATTTAGACGTGGTCTTTTTTTGTTTCGTTTTTTACTGCTGTCGTCCTCACAGGTGGATTTTGTGCGTCATTGTGTCCTAACTGTTAATCACAATTCTCCAACGTATGACTGTACTGATTGCTTGCTTGATGATAGATTTTTTTTCTAGTTTACCAAATATTTTTCCTAAGCATTGTCATATCTTCTGGCCTGTTCCCACACATGCTCTCCTCCTTTCCTGGCTCTAATCTAAGCCCGGTTGTTGTCCATGACTCAGTCAAGTTTAATGATAATGAGGCAGCAAAGTGTGTGAGTGTTTAGGTGATGCTTGAGTGGGTTTTTGCCAAACTATTGTCATTGTTTCGTTTCACTCAGGCCTGAGTGATTCTGTAATCATCATCAGCGCTAGATATCACACAGGATTTCCTTCTGGTCATTTTTTTCAGGAGAAAAGTCACCAACTGAGCTAGCTGGTCTTCCTGTTGCCTGGACTGAAAATAAATACAGCACAGGGGGAAGAAAGAGAGCGAGAGAGGCTCATAGAAAATAGGGAGTGAAAATGGAAGTGGTTTTTAATATTGAGGTTAAAGGGCAACCGGCGTGAGAAGCAGAAAGTTAATAAATGGCACAAAAATCTGAATTTGTTTAGCATTTTAGCAGAAGAGGCGGGGAGGAGATACTTCTGATATGGAACAAATAAAGTCAGGCCCCAGGCAAACACCAGAAGTGGAAAAACCAGCGCTCATGATTGTGACTCATTGCATTTGCTCATGCAAAGCCTAGTTTGCAAATCCCATATTTTCACTTTGGTGGCGCAATAAGCAGATCCATATAGAGCCATTTTTCTTCATTGCTTGCCATCGAAAGACACTCAGTTCTCATTTTATGAGCATCGCTAGGAGTGTGGAGAGGTCTCTGCTTATGAGATTATCATTAAGGAGCATCCTGTTCCTTGCTTCCTTTCATGATGACCTCACATTTGACCCATCACTTTACCCTATTTTACATAATTTCCTCATTGATTCAAGTCTCTCCCCTCCTCAGCTGTTTTTTACAAGCAAATCTCTCATAACATCTACATGTGTCTCATCATTTCACTCTTTAGTCTAATCTCTCCCCAGCCTCACATCTATCCTTCCCCTCTATATTGCTCTCTTGTGCTCTATAAGCTGCATATGCCATTGCAACCCCCAAAAGCCCAGAGGGTGTTTGTATTCCCAGGAGGATGTAGAGGTAATTTAGCAACAGGAAAAGCTGTCATTATCTCATTTCAATCACTTAGTTGGTAGAAGTTGAAGCAGGAAGAAGGTCATTTTTACCTCACAGGAACCATTAAAGTACTTGGATCCCTCTTCTCTCCTCGTTTTTTTTCTTCCAAACACTATAGTTTGAAAAATGTATTCAAAAGTTTGTTGAATTTAACAATTCAGTGAAATTAATCATAAAACATCTTTTATACATAACACATGGCCATGGCGTCAATAGCATTTTAATGACTGTTGCAAAGGGCCAAGTTTTAAATGTTTTCGTTTGACATGCAAATCGTTTATTCATTTTTCTTTTTCATTTGAATGGTTTTGTGACTCGTTTCATTAGGAAAAAATATATTGAAAGAATTGATTGTAGTTTATATTTTCTGAAAACATGTTTGTGCAGAAGTAAAAGCGTGTGTGCTCATGCGTCTGTGAGCTGACGCTGCAGCGTCGAGGTCTGTAATGTGTGATGTGTTGGCTGGGCTCCCTCCCAGCAAAGCATCTATACAAATCTCCCATCAAGCTTCTTTCTCTTTCTGTCTCTGCATGTCTTTCATTTGTTCTCCTCTCCCTTCAGCTGGCCCGCTCCTTTTATTCGTTCGAATTCTCTGGGCCTTGTGTGCTCACACACTATCCCACACTGACTTTAGACACACACACACCGTGTCTAACACAATATTCACTTTGTCTGGCGTAAGGCAGGGGGTGCACTTGAAAACACAAACGTTCACATCAGCGTCTCATTCTGATCAGATTGCATTAGCTCTCCGTGTGAAGGGTCCTGTTTGTTTTTGCTTACAGCCTGTGAATTAATGAGTTTGTTTTCCTAGTTGGCTTTGCCTGGATGCTTACATGCAGACTGGTGTTAGTTGTTCTTAGGTGGAGGAGTGTAATCTGTCATCAAGTCAGATGGAGATGGTCCGGACAGACGGAATGTAAACCGTCTTCCATCCTTTCATCTTTCGAGTCTTTTTTCTCTGGTCTGCATCAGTTTCTCCCACCCTCCTCATTTATTGCAGTCTTCTTCTCTAATGCCTTTGTCACATTCAGCTGAAGTGCTCCCAGTCCTCTGACCTCATTGAAAGTCCAGCAAAGAAAAAAAAAAAAAACTAAACACAAAGGAATGAGACTGGATGGTTTAGTACCCAAGCCAATAAGCTTTTCTTTTTTTTTTTAACTACAATCTATATACAGCTAGGCAGTCGAGAATATTTTAGAGGTTTTTTGTGTTTTAGTAAAAGCTGACATGTGTTTAAATTTGAAATGCCTGTGTAAAATGCTAACGTACAATCAAGGGAGCCTTTAGCCTGCAGGCTCAATAACCAATGTTTAAAGTTTATCGTACATGAACAATAGTCCAGATAGCTTAATAAAACTGGGAAAAATGTAGGAATGGCAAGAAACAGACTTTAAATAAGGTTCTGATCCAAGAGAAAGTTGTGTTTCTTTATTGATTTCAGCTGTAAAATTCACCTTAGTTAGAAAAAGGTGTATCTAAAGAACCATTTCAAAAGCTCTCTAAGGTTTTGGGTCGAAATCAAAGTGCTGCGTTGTTTTTGTTAGGCTTGTATGTGAGTTTCTGTCCAAGAATGATCCACTGGATCTTATTATGCATGTGTTTATGTGTTGTAATTACTTTTTTATAGTGGAAGTATTATACCAGTGATATTTAAATGGATCATATGAGGGCGAACAACTTCTATTTTCCATTCCTATCATGGAGCATTTAGGTATTGAGGGTATGATTATTGTTCCTGTGCTAACAAAATACTATGAAAAATCTAATTGAGTATCCGGTTTTTTAAACATGCATAGACCAGGTCATTTAGAGGTTTAAATTTAAAGATGAACTTTGAACTGCTGCTGTTTCACAGTTCACAGCTTTCCCAGCAGTGCATCAACTGGAGCGCATCGCCCCTCGTTTACCCACATCTGCAAACCTTTGAACACAGAAGGAGGCAAATCCTACATTTACTGAGATCAGCTGCTGCATGTGGGATGATGTGCATGCAAAGTTTTATTTGGATTGGCACACCCATTAATGAGGAGATAGGGTATATACAAACACATAAATATGCTACCGTACGGTCATTATAGTAAGGAAAGAAGAAGAACATGTGAAAATGACTCTGCTCTGTTGAATGTATTACAGCCTTGTAGATTGCAGTCTCTAACTTGTGAATGATGCAGTGCAGGACTGTTCTTTTCACTCAGATGTGTGTCTGCTTCTCTCTATCAGCCCATCAAAGCAGCTGCACCATCACTTGCTAGGCCAACAAACCATGTGCGTAATTTCCTCCGACACACAGCCTTCATAACTGCAGGATGTGGCAGACAGCATAGTTTTAATTTAACAGCTTAATAGAAGAAGCTGTAAAAGTCACCTTTGTATAGAATTCTGAAATCAGGATTCAGGCAAGAGATTGGCACACAGCAGGAAAATTTCAAGGACTTTTCTTTGAGTTTCTCTTTTTATCTTGTTACTGTGAAACAGTGGTGTTTAGTGTCTTAATGAAAAGTTCATCTGTTACTGATCACGAGTGCTGAAAGTCAAAGTCAGCCTGTGTTTCTATTGTTGCTTGTGCTCTAGACTCTTTTGAGGTGTAATTCTCTTAGTACCACCTGAGCATTGTTTAAATGTCACCGCCTACCTGAGTATTGTTGCTGCCCATTTCCATCCCTTTATAAGCGTAACTTTATAACTACTTTACAAAGCTTAGCTTAGCTAAAGCTTAGACATCTTTGGGAGGTAGTGGCCAACAAATCTGGAGCAACTGTGTGATGCTATCCTATCATTATGAAGTAAAACCTCTCAGGAATGTTTCCAGCACTTTGTTAAATCTGTGTGAATGAAGATTGAATGCAGTTCTGAAGTCAACAGTGGTTAGAACTGGGTATTAGCAAGGTGTACCTAATGAGCTGCCCAGTAACTATAAGCAGTAAACTGATTCTAACCCTACAATTACCAAAAAAAGCACACAGCACATTAAACATCCTATCAAAACAGCATGTAACTGTTGTGCATGTTTGTTCAAATGGGTCAGAGTGGGTTGTTCATGTTATCCCACAGACAACCTCCAGCAATCAAAAAGCAAATATTGTTTTAAAACATTGTTTTGGTATATGTAAACGAAAGCTAAGCTTTCACATTTGTTCGTCGTGATATAAGCTTATCAACTAAAACAACGTACTTACAGCTTAAATCATAAGAGTGATGTCGAAGTTGCCTCAAAGATTTACACTTCTGACACTGTGAAACTGCGATTGGTTGAAGGCTGTGGATTAAATTTTAAGCACAAATGCATGTATGCAAAGCTGAGCTTTCAGAACATATTGAACACATTGCCTGCACGTGTCACTGTAGTTCAAAACTGTATCCAGTGTTTTGATAATATATAATTACTGTAAATTTAGTCATGGTGAAAATGTGTGTGTGTGTTTTAAACTCACAGGTACTTTATATAAAATATAAAAGAGGCACAATAGTACTTTGTCCCATTCAGGAGTATCAGCCATAATTGGTTTTGAGGCTACGGAGACATAATGAGAGCTTTACTGTCTGGTATGTAGACCTGCTGACAGAAGAAACACATTGCATGTTTCTAACACCACAGGCATGATGTGAGGGGTGAAGAGTGTCTGCGAGATAAATACAAAGCACTAATGTGTGAGTGTGTGTGTTTTATGTGTGTATCAAGTGTGTAATGTGCACGCATTGCCTTGTCCTTGCTAAAGACATAGACGTACTGCTTTTAAAAGTAAGCATCTGCATTTACTGAACTGCTAGAATATGTGTGCGTGCTCAGAGTTAACTGCATGACAGCGTCTCAATCAGAGAGCAGTTGCATCTGATGTCCACATTTGTGTCTCTCAAGGTGTCACTTGTGTGGCCTCGTGTGACATGCCTCAGACGGTGACCAGCCAAAATCACTGACAAGACACAGATGGAGAAATTAGCGACGAGGGAAATGAGAACTGACAGTAAATGTGTGAGACATGTGTTGATATCAACACAGAGCCAGGTTTGAGAGCGCAGATGTGAGGCTGAAAACATAGTTGATGCGTGAGAGAAATGAAAAGGATCAAGAAGAAAATGGCACAGTATAAGACAAGAAAGATAAGGACACCAGCAGGAGGAGACTGTGACTATGATGTGTATCTGTGTTTGTCCAACACATTCCTGACATTTAGTCAGGAACTCCTTATCATCACATTTCCAATAAACGAACCTTATAAATGCATCATCAGTTCAGTTAAAAGTCCACCACAATGTTGCTGACAAAGAAGAACAAACAACCAACAAACATCCATATTAAGAGATATACAGAGTGACGAGTGACATGATCACACAATCATGCAATCTTGTCACGGACTGATATTATGGCAGGTTTACTGTACGCACCAAAACTTCTTGGTAAAACTTTAGGGGAAAAATGCTTTGGGTTCGAATACATCCTTTTATATCATTGACCAAACTTTAGTAGACACTTTCTCCCATCTGCAATATGTGCTATACCTTTATCAACGTAAGTGTTCACTTTACAGTGATTTGGTGTCAGACAGTGTAAGTGTTAATTTTGTTAATTGTCATTTCATTGAGTTTGCTTACAATAGGAAAATATGAAGACTAGCTGATATGAAATAAGGCAGCCTTATTCTGTCAAATGTTCAACCATCACTTGTCTGGAAGTCTCTGAAAGATGACAGCGATAATAAAGTTTTTTAGGTTTACATAACTGTAGCATATTGTAAGATATACTCGTGGCAGTTCTGCCTGTGGATAAGCACCTACTTAGGAGATAAATATAACACCCCAGCGTAGCCCTTAAAGTTCAAGGCTGAACTGATAAACACGTCTTGGATTTAAATGGCTTAATGTTGGTGCAAAACGTGTTCAGATAAACACTGCATCGATGCCCTCAAAGGTCAGCGCGCTGAGGCCTTACAAGGCTCAACTGTCTAAAGCAGAACTCTGAATTAACACGTGCGCCCCCAGTAATCAGTGAGGTGAAAGAGGAACTGAAGAGGGGGAACGCTTATGAAAGCAAAGAAACATCAATGAAATTTTAAGATCAGAGACAGGAAAAGGAAAAGGAAAGGAATCAAAGGTCTGTGAATGTAGAGAGAAAACCAATAAGAGTGACTGTAAAAAAAAAGTGAAAAAGGGTGAATGGCGGGGGGCATTTTACAAGATGGAAATGCCAGAGGAGGGCAGATAAAAAGAGGTCATGGCAGTAGAGAGAGATAAATGGATGAAAAAAGACGGAATGGGGCTGGGAGAATGAAACGGAAAGGAAACGACAGGAGGTTGAAAGGGCTGAGAGAGAAAAATGAGAGCGGTGTAAGCATGACAGATAGAAGGATAAAGGGAAGACAGGAGCTAACCTGACGACTGAAAGACACTGGTCCCTTTGAGAAGCAAAGGTTGAGGGTTCAAGTCCCAACAATGTGGCTTTGACTATCTGTCATGTAGATTACTAAGTATGCCACTTACACAGAGGAGTTACAGGGTGTGTGTGTGTGCGCTGGTGAGTCTTGTGCATATAGAGGGAGTATCCTATATCCCTGTCTTTTGTGAAACCTTTCTGGCTACCCACAATTGTTTGACTAACATGTTAAAAATAGTTGATGTGTGTGTGAATGTGTGTATGCATGTGTGAGCGTGCATGTGTGTTAAGAGGCTAGCCAAAACCAATCTCAGTGTCCTCAGCGTTGGTGGTTATGTTGTCTTGAGCGAGGGGGGGGCTCAAGTCCTGACAAACTATTTATCTAGTCTTTCCACACTCTGCCACACCCGAAAGACACACAGCCGTCCCCCTCCATGGTTTTCACAATAGGTCTTCTCTGCTCTGGATCTAGTTTGGGTCTTATTTCCTGATAACAATCAGTCTTAGAAGTAAGGAAGTTTTCTGAAACCTTTTTAGGAAGTTTCTTACATTTTCACGCTTGTTTGCCAAATTAGCACTTAGCATCATCGAGAGGTTCTTAAAGACAGTGTCAGTGGAGCTGCAGATCATGTAAACTACACTTTAAAGTCAAAAGAAAAATGGTAAGATTATGACCAAAAAAGTGGCATAAAACACCCAAGTCTGGGCTCTCCAGGTAGGCTTGGAAAACCAGCCAAAGGGAAAGTAATAAAAGGTCATTAGAAGACATTGAAAATACACTACACCCTTCTTTAGGGTGTTAAGACTCTTAAATTTGAAAAAAATGCTAAAAAATTATGCTTTCTGGCATCACATCTACTGCAGTTGGAAAGCCTGTTTATTTTTTCCCTTAAGTGGTGCCACATTTTTAAAGGCTATTTAAATTTTGGGTCTAGCAGCAGATTTGCTCCCATTATAAATTTGCCAAATCCTCATTTTCATTGCCAAACTGGTGGACTGACTGTAGGCCACAGACAGGCACAGCCTTAACCTTACAACCTTTCTAATGACCAGCAGGGGGAAGCACCTCTGGTTGCAGGAAATAGTCAAACTGTGTAGAAACCTATGAGAAAATGACCCTACATCTTACTTGATTCATGACCTTGTTAAACATTTTCTTAAGTAGGTTATCATCCAGGGTGTTTGTTTCTTGTCTTTTTATATCCAATATGATGAAATTATGATGCTATTTAGAACCTTGTGATTGTCAAGCTGCTACTATAAGAGGATGAGATTGATGTAGAGACTGATAGCCATCCAAAATCACCACTTATAGTTCACTTGAACATAAAACTATGCTGGTAAAAGTCTTTCCAGTTGGTGTGTTACCATCCTTTTAACAAAATGATGATTTCACCAAGCTGCATGCATGAGCAAGCAAAAGTCCTTTGGGATCTGTAAACTGAACTGAATTCAGTGAGCGAATTGCTGTGGTCACAAAAAGTCCATGGTCAGTGTTTTGTGTTGTGGCCAACAAACAAATATAGGTTCAAAATGAAAGTCCACATATTTTACATGATCATCTGTACTGTTCGTTCACCCAAAGTTTTTAAAAGCTTTAAACAAATCTCACTGAAAACTTTGTACTCACGTGGACTAATGTTGAACTTGGCCTCCTCCAGCATGTCATCATCCGCCAAGAGCATGCTGGGCTGTGGTGCTGAAATGACAGATGCCTTGCCAGTGTTTTTCATACAAAGTCCTGCTGTTCCAGCTTGAGGAACAAACATCATTCAGTCACTCTTTTTCTTGATCTGAGACAGATAAATGAATTTATCATTGCTTATGTATTCTTTCTCTGGAGACATAAAGGGAGTAGTAAGCATTTCAGATACAAATGTGGTACAGCTGAGTCTTCCTGCAGAAATGAAGCAAACAAAAAAGGACACACAAACCCTTTCAGAGACAAAGAAGGCTCCTCTTGCCCACTCACGTCATTGTAGTGTGCTACCATTTAGTGTTTCGGCTCAGAGCCAAAGCAAAATGACAGATAAACAGGTCAGAGCCCTCTCTAATGCTGGGCGAGGGGCATTACAAGCCACACGTAGGGAGATGCTTCACCCCTGCCGCTGAAACAAACAAACTCAAGCTTGTAGCAGTCAATTAGTTCCACAAGAGCTGCTGACAAGAAGAACACAGCACAAAGGACTCCACTGTGGACTGATGGATCTATTAAACAGTGACTGCAAACATACAAACATGGCCGTTAACTTATACCAGAGGAAAGCTCTATGCGTGAATGCATCTTTGTGTTTGCTACTGTGACAGCCAAACGTGTATTGCAACCAGCTGTCTGATTTTAAGCGCTCTGTCTTTAATTGAATCCCGATTCATTTTGCTCCAACAGAACAAATCAATCAGTTTTGTTGTTTTTGTTTTTTTACATTTTAAACTGAATTTGAAATATTTTCAATGTTTTAGAAATGATCTGCAATGCAGCGACATCGTTCATTTTCATTAGCGCAGCAGCAGATTACAGCAGAGCCTCTTCAGTAGTCCTAAAATCATTTAATCAATGGATTTGATTTAGGAAAGAGGAATCAATTGCATATTTGTCTTCATTTTGTTGCATTTAGTTAAAGTGTCGGTGAGGCCAGCTGTAATCTGGTTGAATTGTTTGTGCCAACACAAGTGTATACAAACAAGTGACATGGCAGAATTTCAGATTTGGAGGCATCGAGGGAGCAATGACTGGGAGCAAAACTGTAAATTAAAAAGCTGAATCTGAGGAGAAAATCTAGAAAGATGCAGTGTTGTTTTTTCTGTCTCTCACAGTTAAGTGCTTTATACTGTATGTAGGACTGATGAAGTGAAATTAAATAAGAACCTGGCAGGAAAAGACAGGAAGATTTCTGAAACAATGGGAGAAAGAGCGAGATTAAGAGAGGTTAGAAGCGAGGATGATGAAAACAATGGAGGAAAGCTGAGGCCAGGAGATATGGAGTTTATGAGGGATCAGTTTGGATGAAAGACATAAAGAGTAAAGTGTGTGGTAAAATTGATTAATGGAGTTAGAGTGGATTAAAATGGGAGTAGGAAGAAAAGACGAAAGAGGACAAAATAGAAAGCTGGATAAAAAGAAAGCATCTGGCTGTCAGAGAGGATGAAAGATAAGGAGAGAAAGAGAGGAGGTAGAGATGATGAAATAAGGGAAGAGGGGGAGACCTGATGGGGATTGAGGGTGGTGAGGTAACACTCTAAGCTGTGTTTTGATTGGCCCAAGAGGGAAGATCGAATAACAGGAATACTGACAGGCATCCTGAGACGACTTAGGGAGAAGATGCTTTGACTACTTGTGTGTGCGTGTGTGTGTGTGTGTGTGTGTGTGTGTGTGTGTGTCTGTGACAGAAAGAACATTCAGGAAGTAAGAAAATAAAGAAAAGATCTAAACCGTACTGAAAATCTCAGATAAGATTGTGCTCCCTTTCTGAAACTTATCACATGTCATAAGGGACCGGCTGTATTAAAATGTGAGCTGTGGGGGTAAAATGACATCTGCAGTGAGGAGCAGTAACAGGTTGGCAGGAAATCCCAGGATTTATCCTGTCATGAGTTATCTGGCAGGATAAATCCCGGGGATATGTTATGTGGGAAATAATAGCTGCAAATTAATACTTTCAAAATAATCACATAACAAAACTGAAAAATTGCACTTGGGTGATATGTTGCATGAAAAAATTACATATTTTGTTAGATTTTTTTCTCCAGTTT
>VOQK01014608.1:4302-16336 GCA_015052645.1 Benitochromis conjunctus
CGAAGCACACCACACGGCATCCCGTCCACCGCCCCTCCCTCTCTGTATCTCACACCCCTCCCCTCCCTCCTGCCCCGTTTGTCTCTGTGTGTGTGCACTGTGTGAAACATTGTCCTCATTAATAACTATTACGGTTACCCCCCCAAGTTGGTAAATACAACTCAATCTTTCTGTGTGTTCTAGGAAATCTATATAATTCTATACTGAATTTAAATGAAACAATAAAGGAAAAAGAAAACATGTTCATGTTGAAAATCAGCTCCAGAAAGACATTCATGAAGACGATCAACAAAATTGGTGAGGTAGGGAAAAAAAAGTATCTGTCTCTCTTTTTGTATTTGATTTGGTTTCAGTTACTTTTGCTGGTTTCTCAGGAGGCTATTCGAACATGTAACAGCAAAGCAGGGCTTTAAGTTGTGTTTTTACCAAAAGACAGAAGTCGCCAACCAAGACTTTGTGGTTCCTGTCACTACAGACATGCCGGTATGATGTGGTGAAGTGTGCTGCTGTGGAGTGGTGAGTGGGGATGATGAGCCCATGTACCCGGGTCTGTGTGCATGTATGTGTTGGAGACCTGTGAAGGGCCAGCGGCCTCGGGCTGGGTCCGTCTTAGATGGCTGAATGGGTTGAAAGTTGAGAATTCAAAAAAAAAATAAATACACAACTAGTAGAACATGTGTGTCAAATAAATGAAACCAACACCAATAAAACATCTAGACATTTAATACAACCTAGATCTGTCTGTGCGTCTTTGTCTAATTTTTGTACCAAAGCTTTACTTTTGTTCAGTTGCTCATACTTTCTCATATATTGTATTTTTGACTCAAATGAGTGCTACTCATCAGTGATGGTTCACACACTATAACTTAATCCTGCAAGAAAAATTACTTTGTGTTCAATAGATTCCACCAGACGCACCGAACTGCATTTCTTGAACTGGCAGTTTGTCGTCTGCATTCATGAATACTGACCAGTTGTCATCATATTACCTTCACCTCCTGACTATATTTGGCATTCATTAACAATTTTAGTAGAATACAACCCCTGAATATTGCACCTATATTTGATTTCAGCAAATATATATTCAAATTTGTAATAAAGCAATTTCCTCATTATGAAATATATGCAAAATACCATAAACCTTGCCCGTGCAGTGCAGCTTTATGCATTTGAGAGTATAGCTCAGCAGAAATGACCGAATAGGAATTTGAGGATGAGATGCCATCTAGTGTTGCGAATATATGCACTTCAACCTACAAAACTGCATAATGTTCAAGTGCCATAGGGGGACGAGTTGGCAGCAGCCCAGGGTAATGCACCAAAACCACTCTGTATACGTGTCAGCATTGTCTGACTCCAACATAAATGAGCTTAGAGATAAGGCTCACTCTCAGCAGGACCAACATACAAAAGGATTATTGCTCCTCCATTTCCCAAAAGCCATCTCTTTTAAGTTGATAGAAAAATAATAGTGTAGGCAGTGTGTTTATAGGAAGGAACAACTGCTTTTGATTAATATGCTACATTCCTGCAAAATAAAGCAGGTCACCTTCAGGGAATGGGCTGCAAATGTGCTGCCTCTCTGAGCCACAGGGGTCATATATTTTAAATGAACTGCTTATTACCTACACAGTACACAAATCAAATAAATTATACATAATGTAATGCTCTATAATGTGAGAGTTAGGTATTGTGTGAGGTCACTTTGCCACAGAGAGCTAAAAAAAAAAAAAAGATTTTTTAGGACACGTCCCTTTGAGGGAGAAAGACAAAAACTTTGTGGAATCGTTTCACTACCCAATGACAAACGCACGCATGCATACACACACAAACACACATGCGCACCCACTTTCTGTCACTCTCCCTGACAAACATGCTCACGCTCTCACCCTCGTTCTAATTTCCCCCGTGTCTCTGCAGTGAGCTCACTGCAGTGCGACTCCCCCACCCCACCCCGTTCCTCGCCACCCTACGTATAATAGAATATCGATCGCTTGCCTTTGCCGCAGTGTGTAAGCGAGTGCTCCTGTGGACTAGTGTGTGTCTGACTGGGGCCCTCCAAGGTCATCGCTATGGCAACCTGAGCATGGGGTCCTTTCGCTGTGCTGTCACAGAGCACGGGTCACAGGGGTCACGTGAAAAGGGGGACAAGAGGGGGTTGGTGAGCGCTGCGGTGTTTGGTATACTGGAGACAGAGGAGAGGAGCCACAAGGGCTGGAAGTGTCCTATTCCACTGTGTATTCAGACTGGAGCAGAATAATGAGAACATGTACAGACCTAAGTGTTGCTGAGGGACACCGAGTTCACTACAACTCCCGCCATGCATACACAAACAAAAGTCAACTGTAGTAGCAACTTTAGAGGAAATAAATATGACTTAATTTGAGACTGAATAAAAAAAATTTAAAAAAGAGAGAGAGAGACAACTGGCATCCAATAAGCTGGCTTTACCTTAGGGGTTTATTGCACTTAGAAAATATAAATACAAAACACCCAACTTTTATCAGAATGTAAACGAATGATGAATTTCAAGAAAGTATTTTACATTTACGTGACCTTCAGACCTGAAAGTTCCAAGCTAAACATGTATTCATGCTAACAAGGAAATTATAACCCAGATGTAAAACACCATGATTAAGTACTGACCTTTTAAGATGGGTCATCATCAAGCTATCTATATAAGAAGCTTATCAGAATGACCAAACCCGCATTTGTATGATAATAATAATAATAATAAAACTAATAACGACAATAATGTGTGTTTGTGCATTAGCATTAGATACAGTTTTAAAGCTTTAAATGGCACTTTCCTTTGGAAACAATCACAAATTCTCCTTAGAAGTGTAAAGACTACAATTATTCATATTCTTCAAATCAGAGAGAATGTATTAGCCCAGATATCTACAGCAGAGAGCACAGCACAGATATAAGCTGATGAATATTGCATGGAATAAGAGTCTATTTTACACAAATCAGAGGCATCCGAGGTTTAAAATAAACAGAGAAAGGCATATAATCTGCATGAATGTGCGGTTAGATGTTCAGAAATCCATTTTTTTATGCATATGGCAATTTATGTGCTTAAATGAGCTTCAAAAAGCTGTCAGTAACATGACAAGGTGCATTCTTGATACCATGCTGAGGGTTAAAACACAGGGAATACAAGCTAAGGAACATATATATGAACAGCTCTTCCTGTGTGCAAACGTATTTGCAGGGTCAACGTGATGACTGATAGTCAACCGGCGCCTGCTGATAGTTTAGCCTGGTCTTTACACGGGCTCCATGAGGAGCTCTTCCAGGTCGGAGCCCTCCAGCTCACGGAACGCAGCATGAGAGCCAATCACAAACAGCGTTGCTCCTGGGAAGATGAATGACAGCAGTATAAAATGGGTGTGAAGGGAAAGTAACAAAGAAGAAGGTTTTTCTTAGAAATGCATGAACGAGATTTAGGTTCCACTATTAGAGAGATGTTAGCATTGCAGACACCAGTGGAATATGTTAAATTATATTTCGAATATCAGAAAAACACAATAAGAATTACTGATTTTTTTTTTTTTAAAACAAAGAGTAACGCGGATTAAGTACAATGTGGTTTGGCTTACCAAGAACCCAAAACACGGCAGCTCCAGCTCCGGCCAACCAGAACACAGGCAGAGAAACAGCTCCAGCCAGACTCATCTGGTGAGGCATAGTCAGCTCTTTGCCTGGTTCGCATTAAAATTGAAGGTTTGGGAACACATAAATTATGACAGCAATTACAAATTCAATAAAAATCTAAATGTTTTATTTTCTCAGACTAAATCCTTACATAAATTTTGCTTATTCTTCACTAAACTGACATCTTTAAATGAGACCTTTTGTGGTTTAGTTACATTATTGTTGCTGAGAACTATAATAGTAGAGAACAACAATAAAAAATTTAATTAAAAAAAACAGTTATGCAATAGATTACTATAGATCGCTTAATTTCTATACACAAAAATTTAAAAGGAGCTAATAAATAAATAGATGAATAAACATGACCAACTTAAAGTTTGATGTTTAATTATTCAAGATAGGTTTATCTTAAAGTAGCTGCCCAAAAAACATTTATATTATTTGCAGCTGATTCAACAAGCAGGTATTTGTGAAGGTGTCCAAGTTATTTGAGACGCTTTTACTCACCGAGCACAACCAGTTTAGACTCCAAAGATTTGAGGTGAATGATGTAAAAGGCACCGGCAAACACAGCCAAAGCGATCAGTAGCATGGGCGAGCTGATGCTGAAGAGAGGAAACATCAACAGTCCAATCATTTATTACAGTGTATCAGCTGAAAATATATATTTTTTTTTTACTACTGCTTCCCTTTTTCCATTTCTCATTGGCCGAAACAGATTTATGAGCCCCTAACAAAGCCGTGTTTTGGGCTTACATGCAGTAGAGGATAAGTGCCAAGAAGATGAAGGTGTAGTTGCTGTTGTAAACTTCCACATTTTTCACCACCCTCTGGCACAAGTCTCCAAAGTTGCGGGGTTTTGAAAACTTGCGTTGGTCTACAAAACTGGCCCAAGGTCGAATGGACAATCGGCGCTTGTCGAACCACTCTTTAGCCATGCCAGCTGAGAAGCCTTTGGGAAGCCAGAGCCTACGAGATAAGATGAAGCCATTAAGAACCAGATACATCAAGTGGAGTTATGACATGTGCAAAATTTATATTATTACTTGGTGGCTCAGTAAGCTTACAAACATTAGTAGCAGATTAGACAGATGCAGAAGCACATGTCAGTTCTACTGTGTGATAAATCTGAGATAGATAACATTAAAAAACAAACACATTTTTACTCGTACTTTGCCAGGATTCCTGTGCCTCCCGTGCCTGTGGGATGAGCATCCTCAGCTGTGAACAGATCTCCTGCCTTGCTGTCCATGTCCACTAGACTGTTCTCCCCCTTTGGCACACCGGATAGCATGTACACACTCTGCTGTGAGACAACTGCAAGGAAGAAAACACAGAATGTAAATACCAGTTGTAAAACATTTTCAACACTAATTTTCAAGTCCCTCCATAAGCAAGTCTCACCAATGGATAGAAACTTTGAAATGCCACTAGGTGATTATCTAGGCAGTTATTTGGGGGCATTATCAAATTGTAATTTTCATCAAAATGTAAAAACTTCATATATAGACTCAAGACTCAAAAAGACAAAAGAGAAAGAAAAAAACACTATGAGCAAACTTGGTCTCAAAATAAGGTTGAAAAAAACAACAAAAAAACCAACTTTCTTCCCCTACACAACAACACTGGTGGATGCAGTAAGACTCCTATAGGTTTAAATTTAGGATTCTCTGACTCATACTTTTGCTGCTAATGTTTGTTTTTTTTTGTTATTCCTGAGCAGCTCATTAAAAAAAAAAAGTCTTTAAAGCTTTTATATAAGTTTTTATATACACACACAAAAAAACTGCTATGCAATTTTCCACACATTTATGATGTTGACTCCCACTAGGCGTTTATATTTAGCAACATAAGTTGTTTTAAACCATCATATTATAACACCAAAATCTGGGCATGAAACTCAGAAGTAAGAGAGAACACATGTGTATGACTGAAAGTGAGGCAGACGTAACAGTGAAGCTGGAAGAAGTGGAGGCTCAGAGCAGGTTCGTGGATGTGGTGAAGGACACGGTGAGTGAAGTGATCTGCTGTGGTTACCCCTAAAGAGAACAGTCAAAAGGACAAGAAGGGCATCATGCTGGCACCACTTAATCGATTCCCTCTCTTTGTTTATCTCAAGATAAATGATTAACTAAAGTATTTATAAATAGGTCAGACAGTGTATGAAGTCCGTGACCAACACCAATATTATCATATTCCTGCATTTCTCAATCCTGTCATTCCCAGAGGTTGAAGAAACAACACTCAAAAAACTGAGCTTAGCTACAGTAGGCAGAGGAAAATGTTCGTCAGCAAAAGGGCTCGGTCAATGCCACATCACTAAACACACACCCGGATATTCGACAACACAATTTCCAGGGAATCTTCACTAATTTTATTTTTATTTGTAAAGTATCTTAACTGAATGCCATTTCTAAACCCCGGTATATACTCCATCATAATTCCAAGTTGTTCTTAATAACTCTGATGGTTGCTCAAATACTGTCGCAGCTAGCTTCTCTGCTAATAACCAGTCCAGTCGAGGCGGATTGATGATTCTATCGTAGCCCAACTTTACACACCTAATTAAAATGAAGCGAAATGAAAAATTAATCAACTGCCAAATTTACAATGGTTTAATTACATATACTCACAGCAGGAGAGGAGTTTAACAGGACTGCCTCAGACCTTTTGTTGCTGTTTTAGTTCACGGATATGATGTGGCTCTTATTTGCCTTCCTTGTAGCTGCCTTGGTTACAAACACCGCCACCTACTGACAGCATCCAGCAGTTAAGATTCTGCTATGTTTGGGTGTAGCCTGCTGGGGTACATATATTCTTGTGCTTATATGCTTACGGATGCTTCGCTGCAAAGCTCGCTTAAAGTACTGCTTTGTTATTTTTCACGTCGAAACTAAGACAAAAGAAGTTTACAAAAACAAAGGGGAGGGGCGCCCTGGAATCAGCTGTCTTTACTGACTTGCGCAATACAATAAAGTGTCTGTTTAGCAGATCAGTAAAAAAAAAAAAAAAAAAAATAGCAATCAACGAGAGAATAAACGTGACTGGGCGTCGCCGTGGAAGTCGGAGGGTTGTGATTGGTCAATTCTTCAGCGTTGACGTAGTGCAGAACTTCACGTTGCTGTGGAAGTCACTAGATCATCCAACCCACTCGGAGGTGAGTCGCCCCTAGTTACTTTGTGTTTGTTGATTATTGTCGCATTAAAATACTTTGAAGATTAATCTACTGGTGCAATTTTTACGCTTTCATGTATGTGCTCCAATGCTCGTCGATACCACAGTCAATTTATAGCTAAAGTAAGCTAACGTTAGTAGCTAGCAAGCGATATCCATTTCTGTCCTTTGCATGTATCCCTAATGTATACAAAGGAAAAAAATATATATTTTTTAAATTGTATAGTTAATGTTATATATTTCAATACGTATGTAGCAATGTAGCACACCTGTTAATTTCTTGTTTGTTATTTGGCTAAACCGCCGTATTGCAGTTCTTGATGTTTGTTATGCTTTTTCCACAGACAAACGTGACTGGTTACATAACTTGTCAAAGGGGAAAATTTTGCTTCACCGGTTGCTACTCGGCGTCTGAAGAACGGCTACTATCTTTGGCTTCCAACTGGTTAGTGTATGTTACTTAACGTGAATGGAAATAAAGGGGTTATAAGGGGGTTCTCCGTTACGTGTTTAAAAACAGTTTCGAGCTGAGGGTGAAAATGGCAAGGACTGCTGAGCTAGCTGATGCAGCCATATAATGTAGACTGGAGAACGGGCGTAACGCTGCAGTATTACGCCAACATTATCATTAACTGTGTTACATAGCACAGACGGCTTGCTGCGTTTTATAGATAAATACTATTTAATGGTTAATGCGGTTCATATGTAGCTACACAGGATTTGTCTGACCGTTTTGTTGGAGCGCCGGTTTATAGCTTAAACAGCGACATAGATGATATTTTTAGAGCTACGTGTGTAATACAATAAAAGTAGGAGTATAGAACATGGAAGGAAGTCGATGTCAAACCTGTTAAATGAGAATTGCAGCCTTTACAGGAACGCAGAGTACAATGCATTATGTGTACATAGATTGCAGGGTTTGTCCTAGCTCAGAACAGGCCTTTAGGGGAGGGTGACTATGCACATATGGGCGATTGAGCCACTAATTGTTAAAGAAAATCTTTGCAATCGTCTAAGTTTTTCTGTTATGTTTGGCCATGTCCTTTAGTAAATATATTATAGTCTTGAGTTAATTAACTCCACCTTCAGTAACCTTGTTTAAAAAGTTTTTTGTTTTTTCTAGATGAGCACCCCCCCCCTCCCCCCAATATATTACTGTACACTGGGTGGGGCTGACCATCTTTCACATTTGATGGCTGATGCTGGTGTTTTTACCTTTCTTCTTTAAATTCAAAATGTTCTCATACAAAATAAGTCGATAGTTTTATTTCACACATTTTATTTCTTTGCTGTTTAATACCGTTGTATACAACGGTAAATTTTGAGGCAGCTGGTGGTGTGTAAATTGTTGTTGTGCTGTTATTGGCAATGGTTACGTAATAATATTTTGGACATATCATCACTCATAAAGTGCTTGCTCGCCATAAATGACCAACTGAAAAGTTAAAATGTCAACAAATGCAGTGAAAACAGCCTTGTTTCTCTGGCATCTTGTCCAGCTGCCTAGTTTATTACCTGAAGAAGATGTCAGTGTCTCACTAAAAGCTTCATCATCCATTGGTTCAACTTCTTATACTTTGACTACAGTTGCGCTAGAGTTAGAGCTGCAGGTCATCTGGTGAATTTGGCTTTCAGGCTAGCAAATATGGCACACTCGTCAGCTTTAGATATGTTTTTGTTTAAACTGGGTGTAAATGCAGATTAGATGTGTTGCTTTGGACTTTGCACTACAAATCTTGCAGAGAGTTTTAAAATGTGTAACCACACCTGCAAATCCTTTCAGCATTCCACCACTACCTTTGCCCTGTCATTTGTTCCTCTTCAGTATGTAGCAGGATTAACATCTTGCTGTCTTTCTTTCACCAACCCAGATTTTTTTTCTGGTACCAATATTTGGTGCTGATTAACAGTAGCGCTGACATATTTTGGTTAGTTCCCTCAAAAGTACCAGCTCTGTACCTAGCCCTACTGTACAACCCTACTTATTGGGTGTATATGGTTAGTTGGCTGTATCTTCTTAGACATTGAAAAACTTTTAGTAATTGTCTTTGTATTTGTTTTTGTAGTCTTATCACTGGTGGAAAAGTGGAGAAGGTCCATAGCCAAATCCTGACCATGCCTGCAGTGCATCACCAAGGGTACCCGCTCAGGGATTCACTGTACTGGGATGAAACAGAGTGCCTCAACTACTATGGGATGTTGTCTCTCCATGAAGTCTTTGAAGTAGTTGGTTCTCAGCTCACAGAGACTGACATTGAAGTACTGTCATTCCTTTTGAATGAAACTTGCTCCGCAACACATCCTCTCGATCCAGCAGGCTGGACAGTTGAACCCCGTGAGGACAATCCAGATGATCCAGGTGTGGCCCCAAGTCCACAGCTTCTAAAAGCATGGCAGCAATTAAAGCCTATGGGGTCACAGCAGCCCTTTTTGGACCCAAAGCCCAAGAATGGCCTTGAACTGTTGCTACAGCTCGAGAGGAGAGGATACCTTAGTGATGGAAACCTGGCACCACTATTGCAACTTCTAAGAGTCCTTACCCGTCATGACCTGCTACCCTTAGTGTCCCACAAGAAAAGGAGGGCAGGTGAGGATCTTGAGATATGTCCTGCCGTAGTTGATCTCAAATAGTTTGCCATTATGTGTTGTGTGTTTTTTATGCTTTTCAGTTTCTCCAGAGAAAATTGGACAGAGGTATGAGATAGAAAGCACAGAGTCGGTGTGTACTTCTGGAATAAGTAGCAGCTGCAGGCAGACAGAAACTCCTCTTACATCTTTCGCACATCAATTAGAAACTGGTAAGTTCACTGCTCTTTAGTATTTGAAATATGGTCTTAAGCGTTTTCAAGCTGTTTGATTAATCAGTGATTAATGAGTCATTTGAAAACGTGTTTGTGTGTGTACCAGAATTTTTTGTGGTTCAGAATTGGCCTTCTTTGGCCTGATTGATTCTGCTTATATGCAAAATGGGTCCCTCTACCACGAAGGTATTGAAGCTGCTACCTTTTTTTCACATAAATCAGTACCTTTTGTGCATTTCTGACTGTTATATATGTCAGTGAATATTACCTGAATTCAAATAATAAGATTTAAAAATAATTTTTGGTGGTGATTTTTCCTTTTGATTCTGGCTAAAACCTTTTTTTGATCGGGGTCTTGTGTGTGGTAGAACCCTGTGTACATACCGCGGTCTTAACAGGAATTTTTCTTTCGAAAGTTATGATCAAATATTGGCAGTAAAATTTGGACGACAAACTAAAAAGAGTCTTTTTCTGTTCCTTTTGTCTTGCACTCATGAACTCAAGCCATATGTTTTCTGTCAGGTATTTACTCTCCTGTGGCTGGGCCATCTGCAAGTAGGCGGAGGAAGAAGAGGGGAAATGGCTGGAGCCGTAAGTCCAAGAAAACAAGCAGGCATAGTCAGCCTCTGCCTCCACCACCAGCCCCACAAAAAGTGTCCTGTGGTAAGTGCAACCCATGCATTCTTAAAATGTCTTTCTTTTTATTTATATTTTAGTTTTTTCTCTTGTCTTCTGTAGTACCTTCATCCTGCTTTTTACCCCTGCTGCTCATTTTTCCTTCTTTAAACAAACAAGAATATAATTTTCAGCCTATTAACACCTCCCCGGCATCATCATATTTCCTGTTTAGTTTCATCAATTCTGATGTTGTGTATCTATGCTAAAACTCGGATGCCAAAATCTAATTACAATTTTTTTTTCTTTGTCACACCAAAACGCATAAAAGCACCAAGTTCATACTTAAGAACATTTGTATTAAAAAGCCAGCATACAGTTTGACATGTTATTAATAGACTCAGGAGAAATGGACAAATTAAATAGCAGTAGGGATGGGAATTGATAAGAATTTAGTGATTCCATTATCGATTTTACTTATTGATTCGGTTCCTTATCGATTCTCATTGCCTCCACTTTGAGAGTCCCCAGCATCTCTTTAGCAGCATATCAAAGACATGCAAATTAATTATGTACGTAATTAACTACGTGGTCAAATGTTTGTGCATGTTGGAGGTATTTCCCCTCTTTGTTGTGATCAGTGTTACGGTCACTACTCAAAAAAAAACAGTTTTTTTTTAAGTTATTGCACCATATTACACAGAACACTTTTCTTAAAAGTAATGCAGTCCGTTACTTAATTATTCCCAGGAGAAAGACATTCGTTATACTACTTGTTACATTACTTTAATGTTTCTCCTGTAAAATGATCTGAAACTTACTGTCTCATAATCACCATTTAACAATATAAACTTACAGGCTACAGCTTCACACACCAACACAAATCCCTTTCCTAATGAGGACGCACGTGAGCTTTCTCTTAGTATTTAGGTATGAACACAAAGCTGACAACGCAAATCAAAGCTAAAAAGCCAGCAGAAAGAGACATTAAAGCAATCGCCATAGTGATTCTACTGTAGTAACAGCGGCTGGCTTCACTGCAAATGATAACTCACTTTATCACAGTGCTGGGCTGGGCGCAGCGTTCACTCAGCTTTAGCGTCACTCTGGATTCTTGCTAGCTTAGCGTTCGCATGCTGTGCTTGCGAAAAGTTGAAGTTGTGTTAACAGTATGTTGCAGTTGTTTCTCTCCTGGAGCAGTCTCCACTTGACCATCGCGCTCTCATCCTATTATGCAATAAAAATAAAAGTAATGTCCATATCCACGCCATAAACTGCGCAACTATTTTCCTCCTCTGACACACAAACTAAATCACCTGAACGTAGCAAGAGTGCAAGAACGGATAAGCAGGATGATAGGCAGGCAGACTAACGATTCCAAGGAATTGGACTACAAGAACCGGTTCTCTACAAGAACTGGTTCTCGATTCCCATCCCTAAATAGCACAGAGCGGTACACTAGATTCATACCTACTTTTAGTACCTGATAAATATGAGGACGGTGGCGTGCTTGCAAAGGCCACTGTACTTTAACTCTTCCTGGAGCTGTACAAAGTCCAAACATGTTCCAGGGTTGAGGAAACTTTTTCTTTTTTGTTTTTCAACCCGGTGTCACATTTGGTGAAAAATCCTGACTACAATATTGCCTAAAGCTCTCTGTGCTGCACAGACCACAGCTCTCATACTTTTTATGTTAGTACAAAATGTGCTTGAAAATCCTAGCGCTACTTTTAAGTCTGAGAACTCTATGTGATGCAATTTCCTCTGAGTTTACTGTCATCGCC
>VOQK01014620.1:3196-26195 GCA_015052645.1 Benitochromis conjunctus
ATCAGTAGAGTCTCAGTAGGCTTCTCAATCACTACGTCATCCTTAGCCCACTCAATCTTAGGGATGGGAAGTCCCAGGACATCAGCTGGAATCTCGATGGAGTCACCCTTCCTCACAGTAATGGTGTCCCCTTTGAACTGCTTCAGCATGTGAACCTCAGGAGCCACTGAGAGGGGCAAGACAGAAATCAACCAAATCAGAATGCAAATAGGTATGAGCCATATTATTAGCATCCATCATTTTATATAAATTTCTGTGGAGAAATCTCTTCTATCCATTACTTGAACAAGTTGAAGTTTTCAGGCTATTTGGCTTTACCTTCATCATCTTGGATAACCACGGTCAGTGGGATGGATGGCTCACTCTCTCCAATGAGGTTGGCACACTTGATTCTGAACTCGTACATCCAGGCGTCATCCAGGCCCTCCACAGTCATAGTCATGTTGGGGCAGATCTCAGTGTTGCAAGGCTCAAAGGCCTGCTTGTCCTGCCTCTTTTTCTCAACAAAGTAACCAATGATAGGGCTGCCACCATCATTACGGGGTGGTTTCCAGGCCAACGTGATGGAATTCTTAGTGCGTTCAGTGTAGTGGAACTTCTCAGGATATGATGGTGGACCTGCAAAATCACACAAGAAACTTGCTTCAAATACAGTTCCACATTTCACACTGCTTCTAAACTCAAAATCCCCATATCCACAGAATGAAAATAAACATAGCACTCACCCTGTGGGTCTATAGCCTTGATGGGCGCTAGTTCAACAGGTGGGCCCATGCCGTATTTGTTCTTGGCGATGACACGGAACAGGTATTCTTGTCCCTCCATAATGCCCACACACTCACACTTAGAAGAGGCGGTTTCAACAGGTTGCCTCCATGTGTGCATCTTGGGATCTCTTCGCTCCACGATGAAGCCAGTCAAGTCACTGCCTCCATCGTCTTCAGGGTCATCCCAGTTCAGAAAGATCATCTTACGAGTGACAACAACAGGCTTCAGGTCTGTGACAGGTCCAGGGACATCTGAAAATAAAACAATAATATTCTGTTTGATCATATGTTCAGTATTATCAGTGTAGCTTCAACTAATTACAAGTTAAGCCTGAATTCTAACGTCCTGGACTCACCCATGACCTCCACTCTGGTCCATGCAGACTTGGTGCCACTGGGGTTGCAAGCAGAGATTTGATATTTGCCACAGTCTTTCCTCTGGACATTCTTGACTGAAAAGATGCTGTTGTTGTCCTCAGTGAGGATCTCCGCACGGTCTTTGTCAGGTTTGCCATCATCCTTGGTCCAGGTGATAGATGGGTAGGGTTTACCTGTGACTGTAGCAGGTATAAGGAGTGTTTCTCCAGCTCGGATCACGACGCCATTCTTGACAGACAGATCCAGTTCAATCACAGGGATCTCTGTTAGTGATAACCAGCAAAGAAGCAAAGAATGAAAAACAACAACAACAAAACATGAAGAAGATATACATCAATACTAAATTAAACAAGATTTGATCAATTTAAATGTTGGTTCAAATTTCTAAATTTTGAAAAACATATTTCGGTGTTTTTCAGCTAACCTGCAGGATTTCTGACGAACACAGACTCTGTGAATCCTGGTGTTCCCTCTCCGGCAGCGTTACAGGCAATGACTCTGACCATGTACTTTGCACCCTCTCTGACTCCATAAACAGTGAAGGTCCGAGTCTTCCACGGACGTTCCGTAGATCTGGACCAGTCCTTGGTACCAGCCATAGCCTGAATAACACCACAGAACAAACAAGAACATCCATCAGGACTGAAATCAACTTCTAACATGGCAGGATCTCAAAAACAAAGTTAAAAACTTATGAGGGGTAATTTTTTCACCTTATCCACATGATATCCCAGTATCTCCCCACCCCCATTATCAGCAGGTGGGTCCCACTCAACTTCGATGGAGTGGTCAGTAGTTGCTGCCACTCGGGCAACTGGAGGGCCTGGAGGCACTGTAGGGTCAAAATAAACACAGATGAAACTCACTCTAGGATTGATTATATTTGAGTGGGAATAACTACACCCAGAAGAGCTAGAAAGTAATTCAGTTCAAAAATTATACTCAAAAAGGTAAAAAAAACCCAACAAAAAAACGCTTGGAAATCATCTAATCTAATGTTTTAGATCATCAAACAAACTGTATTTAACAAAGACAACATAAGTAAATAGAAAATGCACAATTTAAAGGTCAATGTCAGTTATTAAGGGAAACACTTTATCCAAACCTACCAAGTGAACCGAATAACTGGTTCTACCACCCTTGGCAGAGATAACTGCAACCAAGTGTTTGTAATCACTGGCAATGAATCTTTTATGTTGGTGTGGAAGAATTTTGGTCCACTCTTCTTTGCAGAAATGTTTAAATTCAGCCATATTGCCCCGTTTGAAGTCATGCCAATCCATTTCTAAGTTTGGAGTTTGACTAGGCCACTCCTAAACCTTCAATAGGGTTTTTAGGCCATCCAAAAGTGGACTTGTATTGGACATTGTACCGCTCCATAACTTGAGTGTGCTTGAGCTTCAGGGCACAAAGTGATGGCTGAATATTCTCTTTCAGGATTTTCTAGTGGAGAGGAGAATTCATGGTTCCATTCATTTGTTCATTTTGAAGGAGATGAAGGAGGGCTCAAACTTTCCAAAATGTTGAACTGTAACCCTTTCCAGACTGATTTAACAAGGCGAGTGGAATCACACAGGTATGCTTGGATAACTTAATTTTCTGTAACAAAGGGAATCATTCATCAATCCATCCTTCCACTTATCCTTATTAAAGTCGGGGTGGGCTGGAGCCTATCCCAGCTACTATGGGGCGAGAGACGGGGTACACCCTGGACAGGTCGCCAATTTGCCACAGGGCTAACACAGAGAGACAGACAACCATTCACACTCACGCCTATGGGCAATTTAGAATCACATGACAGGTCTGTCCTGGTCATCATACCGCAGTAGCCTTGTCATATCGCAGCAAGACAAAGTTGGCTTGGGAATGAGAATGAAATCATCTTTTAAAAAATATTTTCTATTTACTCAGGTTATCAATGTCAATTGCTAATATTAAAATTAGTTTAATTATCTGAAACATATAAATGTGACAAGTATGTAAAAAAACAAAAAAATCAGGAAAGGAGCAAATAATTTTTCCATAGCTTTCTATGTTTTTCTTCATACTTCTAAATTCAAAAAATTGCCAGTTGCTCACTTTTCAAATATTAAATAAGTGTTATACATGGATATAACTAAGAATAAAACATTTAGTGATGCTTTTTATTTTCATGGACAGACACAAGAACACAGCTCACAGTGAACAAAGGATTTAGAACAGTTTACGTACAAATGGGTGCGTGGGCAGTCATGGGTTCAGAGGGAATACTGAACTTTCCGGGGCCGGCCTGGTTTTCGGCAGCCACTCTAAAGATGTAACTCAGCCCCTCGATCAGACCTTCAACATTTAGCTCAGGGACAGAGACGATGTTCCTGAAGACCACAAGTACCATGAAGGCTTTGTTATTACCCTCACACAAGCCAAATCAACACTCTGTCATGAGTCTTGTTTGACACCACAAAATATAAATTTGCATATAAAAGCACCACAGTGCTTTTATATGCAAATTGGAAAAAAAATTGGTTTCATTGTTTGGTTTTCTCACCTATTAGCACGTGCCCAGCGTGAGCTGTTGATCTCACGGCGCTCCACCCAATACCCCAAGATGGGGCTGCCATTGTCATTTGGTTCATTCCATGTGACCAGCATGCTATTGGCTGTGATGTCATCAACTTGTGGTTTATCAGGAGCTTCAGGAGGTTCTAAGGACACCAAAATGGAATAGCAGAAAACAATAAGTGGTATGTTATTGGTCTGTCATTACTATTGTTTGTATACCTTCATTAATAGTACATTTATCTGTTAATTAATCTACATAATGACATATATTTAATTTCAGCTGGCCTTTAATCAGTTACAAATATTTTAATTCAATTCAATTTTATTTATACAGCGCCAAATCACAGCAACAGTCGTCTCAAGGCGCTTTACATTGTAAGGTAGACCCTACAATAATACATAATAATAATACATAATAATACATACATTTCAGTGCTTTAAAACTCTACAAACAAGCCTGAAAAAAAGCAAACGTACAAAACAAAATACTAGCTTGCAGCACAGACCAGCATAATAATAACTACACCATACCAAAAGGATTCTTGGCAATGACCGGTTTGGATACACAGGGTGGGCCTGCACCATACTTGTTCTCAGCCACGACCCTAAAGATGTACTCCTTCTTCTCAATGAGTTTGGGCACCAAGTAACGGCATCCTTTCAATGTTGTGGTAACGCTGCTCCAACCAATCTCCACCTTGGAGTTGTCCTTCTGTTCCAGGATGTAGTTGAGAATCTCGCTGCCACCATCATCCAGGGGGGGATCCCACTTGCAGATCACAGAGCTCTTCCTCACCTCCTCGAATCTAAAGTTCACTGGAGGCCCGGGAGAATCTGTCGACAGAATAAATGTTCAGATTTGAACGTTTTTGTAACTTAGAACACGTGATTAGCTTGAAAGTACTGTATAAGGCTTCAAATTCGGCTCATTTGCAAACTTTGGTTATAGAAAACACCAAAAAATTCGCACCGAGTATGTTGACCTCGCAGGTTGCCGAGGCAATGCCATGGTCATTCTCCACCTTCACCATGTAGACACCATGATCAGGGCGAATTGAGTCCCTGATAATGACAGAGGACACACCCTTGTGGCTATTGTCGATGGCCAGGCGCTCATTTATGGTGGGGTAGTCTGGCTCCTCTACCTCTGGTTCTGGGACCTCCTCCACCTGTTTTGCCTCGCTCTCTTTTTCCTCGGCTTCTTTCACCTCTCCCTCCTTCTCCTCTGTCTTCTCAGCCTTCCCCTCTTCTTTCTCCTTTTCCTCCTTCTTTTCCTCTTCCTTCTTTTCCTCTTCCTTCTTTTCCTCTTCCTTCTTTTCCACCTTCTTCTTCAGGGGTTTTTCGGGTCTCTTCCGGAGCGGCTCAGGTTGAATTGTTTGGTTGTTCCAGTACCAGGTGATCTGAGGGTACGGAGATCCTGAAATGTTGGCATCTAGGCAGATCTCGTAGCCTCGCTTCACGCTGAGACCAGACTGCAAGCTGCCACTCAGGAAAACCTTTGGAGGATCTAAGAGAGAAATAAAATCAGACAAACAGAAATGCGTAGCTAGAAACAGAGAAAGAGAGAGCGACAGAGAAAGCGAGAGGTAGCGAGAGAGAGAGAGCGAGACCGCACAGCTGATACATACCAACGGTATCTGAGGCCTTGATAAATGGCGTGTTGCGTGATGGCTCACTAATCCCAGCAGCGTTTTCAGCTTTGACTCTAAAGGTGTAGTTCTTTCCCTCTACCAATCCTCTGACGGTGTAGGATAGCACAGGCACCAGGAAGTCATTGCACCTCTCCCACTTGTCCTCTCCTTTCTGCTGCTTCTCTAGGATGTAGCCCATTATCCTGGAGCCACCATCATACATGGGAGCCTTCCAGGTTAGAGTAACGGTACTGGATGTGGGGTTGGTGGTCTCCACATCCACTGGTGGGTCAGGAGCATCTGGAACAAGATTTTGAATTCAGATTTCTCTTGGAAGCAAAATGTCAAACGTTTGAAACTTTCAGGAAAATGCAATATTGTTGAATTTCAAAATTTTTCTCTCTAATTTAACAAACTAAAATATATGATTCATATATGATAAGATACATGCCAAACTCTCAAAAACTACGCAAATACTAATACATCTTAAATAATGCAAATAGCTGCGTTGCAAGGTGAGAAGACGTCTACAAGTGCTATAAAACTTTAAGAACCAATAATCAATCTTAAACCAAACCTGGGAAAATCACACAGTATTATCTCACTCCTGCTGACTACATTACAGCTGCTATCCCTCAAACAGTTAAATAAGGCTGAATGCTGTAGCTAATCTCCATTTCCATCCCGAGCGACCACATTCGGTACTGGCATTCTCACAACAGGATGAAGGCTATGAAGTACAATCCTTCTATGACATGGCCAGAGTTACTTTCTCCTCTTGGTGTCCTTACGTTTCTGGTCCTCAGCGATGACTGGGTTGCGGAGCTCAATGAACTCTCCTCCTCCAATCTTGTTAATGGCCTGGACCCTGAAGTAGTACTCTCCATTGGCGATGAGGTCTTTGACCATCCAGCTCACCTTGCACTCTCCTGACATTATGTTGACGTATGTCCTCCTGCCAGCCTCACGCCGCTATGTGGCACCAAAAAAGTAAAAAATGAAAAAAGACATGAGCATTTTATTTTCACTGCCAGAGTTCTAATGTGATCAATAAAAACACGCTTTCATCTCAGACCTGCAAGACATAGTGAAGAATTGGACTACCACCATCATAATCTGGTGGATCCCATGACACTTTACAGGAGCTCTTTGTGATCTCAGAAGCCACGATTTCCTTGCAAGGACCAGGAAGCCCTGAAGACAAAGACATAGAGAGGTTCAATGTCGATCAGCAATGAGTCTCTCCGGTGATGTAAAAACTGGACACGTGTGTAAATACCGATGACTTTGACGTTGATGGTGGCACTGGCACTTCCCAGCTTGTTTTCTAGTGTCACTTTGTACACTCCAGCATCAGGATGAACACTGCTGTCAATCTCCAGGTGACAGGAGGTATACTCCTTCCTGTTGAGCACCGACCAATAAAGAAAAAACACAAAGACAATTTAATGAAGCTCATCAGAATCTGAATTATTAATCCCTAAGGAAATGAAGTGGGTTACAGTTGCTCCAAGATAGTAACAGACTAGACTATTTAAACTGTTACAGAGTTTACAAATTTAAGAAATAGCACAAATATATACAAATCACTCAATTATAACTATCAAGACTTTACAGAGGTGAGAATCTTACAGAGGCAGAATGTTGGCAGCTCATGTTGGGTTATTCAGCAGCAAAAAAAAAAAGATCTCTTTTCTACTGTGTGTCTGATGAGTAATTTAAATAAAGTCTCTCACTCAGGTCAACATGCTGTACTGAATTTTTCAGGCTGTGTAGGTTTCATGGTAGATGTTCTTCTTATATTGGTCATTCCATCTTTTCTACTTAAACATCTCCAATTTGCTTAAAGGTTTTATGGTCCAAAGTTTACCCATACATAATAAGTGCTGTGAAATGTTTAGGTTTATACATTAAAATCCATTTCAAGAAATATTTTTTAAATGGTCACTTTCAGACCATTGTTTTGCTAATTGAAATGTGAGGCAATATGAATATGAATGTCTCAAAAATGAATACAAATAAAATTTTCACTGGTCTTTCTAACTGCTGAATTAGATCAGTTTGGGACAGAAAGGCACATAAAAGGTCTACTGTTTGAATATTTCCATCCATCCATTCTCTTCTACTTGTAATTATCACGGTCACTAACCCTAAACCCCTAATCTATCCTAACCCAACCCTAAACCTGACATGACTTCTGCAGGTAAGCAGAGATCAGGCATGCTATATATAAATTCCCCATTCTTTATACTCCAGGATCTGGTCCTCTAGCAGAGGCCTGGGACCTCGAGGGTCCTGCTCAGTGTCTCTGCTATTTCTTGGACTGCACTCTTAAAACCACTCTTAATATTTTAAACTTAATTTTAAATCATAGCCTGAATTACTGCTGCAGTGCATTAAGTCTCAAACTGGTGGATAGAGCAAGTGTCAAAAATGAAAACTATGTATCTATTTAACAACATTATTTTCTCAGTTATTACGAAAAGCAATATGTAGAAACTCTCGACTCTTCTTCTATATTTGTTTTTACTTTAATGAGCCACTACTCAGACATTTACACATCTGTCCCAAATTACAGACCTTGATGCATTTTGATGGTAAGAAAAAGGAGTGAAGATTTCAGACTCAAATGTTTTTGAAATGTTCATGTTCAAACTTTGAAGATTTCAGACTCAAATGTTTTTGAAATGTTCATGTTCAAACTTTCCTCACATATGAATGTGTGAAAAATGGCTTGAAAGTGTGTATAGTGGGTAGAGTTTTTAAAAATATGTCTTGAAAAGTGTTTGCTTAAATTTCACAGCAAGAATAAAGTTTTTGTGCAAATCAGAGACGGATGAGTGAAAGGTCTGTGTTGGTTTGAAATGAAATAACCAATATGACCAAAGGCTTAGCACAGAACACTGACCTAAAGCCAAGGCGTTCATCCGCCTTCAGCTCCTTGCCGTCTTTGTGCCATGTGATTTTAGGTGAGGGCACTGCTCTAAAGGGAACAGGAATGTGTAGCTTTTCTGTTTCCACAACAACGAGATCCAGAGTCTGGAATTCCAGAGTTGGGTTGCCTGAAAACATGCAATAACAAAACTCAGCCACAAATGAAGCTCACTGATGACTTTTAGAAACAAATATGACGATTCTTACAGTCAGAGTCTTTGGCAAAGACATTTTCCGAGATGTCGGATGGTTCGCTCTCTCCGATAGCATTAACGGCCCTCACTCTCAGGATATACTCCTTTTCAGGGCACACGCCCTCCTCTACGCGGTACTTGAGCTCCTTCACTGGACGAGAGTTCACCCTCATCCACTTCTCTGTTCCAGCCTCGCACATCTCTATGTGGTATCCTCTGACAGGGGCACCGCCATCCGTTTGTGGAGGTTTCCAGGCAATTGATAGGAAGTCTCGGCTGGCTCCAGTCACATGTAATTCAGTGGGTGGTGATGGGATGCCTGGAGGGCAGAACATAAACTCACACTCTCCACACTTTAAATAGTTTTTACTGTTACAATATTATCAACCTTATTTATTTACTGAGCTGACCTGTTGGATCTTCTATGGTGAGAATCTCAGTGGGTTCACTTGGGTGTCCACTGCCAGCCTCATTCTCAGCTCGGACCTGGAACTGAACCTCTGTTCCCTCAATGACGTCTGTTACTCTGTACTTACAGTCTGGACCCGAAGTCTTCCCGCATTTCACCCAGCGAGTTCCAAGCTTCTCTTTCTTCTCAATGGAATACCTGAATACCCAATGGAATACAAGGCAAACAGACCTTTATGCATACTAGGCCGAGGAAGCACATCTGCTGCTTCTGCTGCAGGTGCATTTACAGTCGTGGCCAAAGGTTTTGAGACCATTTCCCATTTCCAATAGTTATGTAATTCTCAAAACTTTTGGCCACGACTGTACATGGTGGTACACTATGACTTAAGTGCCTGAGAAATGTAAGGAAATCATTTTTGTTTCACGGGACTTAAGTTCTGATTAAATCATACAAACAAGAATCATACAAGACTAAAATCACGATGACAAAGTTTTGATTAAATTCCTGCAAATTTAGTAGTTAGTCAAAGTCTTTGTTAAAATGTAACCTGAGGATGGGTCTTCCACCATCGTTTTTGGGTGCCTCCCACTGCAGGTCCACATATCTCTTGGTCACAGCGCTGACAGCGAGAGCATACGGTGGGCCAGGAGTAGCTGACAATGAAGAAATATTACTGTCATTCTGTGACAGAGCAGCAGTGAGGATTTCCGTTGCCTTCAAATAGAAATAATGTGTGCATTCGTGCTTTGTAACTTACTGAAAGTGTCTTTTGCCAGCACAGAGTCCTCCATCTCACAGAACGGTCCGACGCCCACAGCATTCTCAGCAGCCACGCGGAACACATACAGCGATCCCTCATTGAGTGGCGTCACGTTGCACTTCAGCTCTTTGACCGTGGTGTCCACAGTCTGCCAACCTTTACGCCTCACATCACGTTTCTCCACAATGTAGTTGTTGATGGCTGAACCTCCATCGCGCTCAGGAGCTGCCCATTTGAGGTCAGCACTGTTCCTGCTGATGTTGACAACCTCTAACCAGCGTGGAGCTGAGGGAGGGTCTGGGGAAAGGAAGACAAATGACAGTTTGGACCTGGCATCTCTTAGAGCTTCAAATATTCCAACAATTAAAACAAAATTTAAACAATTGACCTCAATTTAAGAAAACCGTGTTTTACATGTCATATCTTTTGTCCTTTCCAGTCCCTTTTAACTTCTTTTAAAAACATATTTCATCTAAAAAAAAAAAGTCTAAGCTTTGTTAAAACAAATTAATTAGAGACCCAATCCAAGAGTCACAACTTAAAGACAAACTCTTATTTTTTGAGGATGATTTTTTTTCTATTGCCAACTATGAAATATATATGGGATATATCATATTTTCAGCAGAGCTACTACACAAGCCTAAATTCTGAGGAATGGCAGCACTGGTCCCTGGATCTGCTTCCTGATAATTCACTGGCACAAACTTAGATGCACTGCGCTTTTAGTTTACCTAAGAAGCAAGTTTTCTTCATGAAAGTAAAGAAGTGAGGAACAGAAAACATCAACGGCACCAATACCTGTCTGTTATTGTTGTTATGATCCAAGTTTAATATTTGACTTTTGACATATTTTACATTTCTGCTTAGCTTGTTCTTTATTCTTGTCATTTACATTTTCATATTCCAGCCTCATTTCATTGTTTTCCATGATATTATTCTCAGGATGTTTTCTTTATTTGTAATTATATTTATCGTTAGTTCCCTGAGATTGTTTCTGTTAATCTGCTTACTGACTATTTCATTCTGCTGAGCCCAGGAAGCAGGGTTTGGCTAAAAACCCTTCGTTTTCCAGAAAGGCAGATAACTTAAACTCTGAGTAAGTTACCAGGGTAACAGACTCTGCAAACTAAACCTGCTCGCTGGCAGTTTCTCTCCAGCTCTCCCTCCTGGTGCACCTGAAACGTTAACTGATGCTCGGGTTCATTTTCTCCTTCATGAAGTCGCTCCCAAAACGCATCGACGCGTATGTTTTTACAAAACCTAAAATCCTAGTTTTATGTTAGTTTGCTATTTTTTTGTACTTAATGTGAATGCTTTTAGCTATTCAGTTGTCAAAATATAAGGAAAATGACAGAAACTGCATCACAGATCTACGATCAGTTCAGAATAAAATCTGTACAGTCTCCATCTAACTCTGTGGACAGTAATGCAGCTGTCAGTTTCCTTGTACTGCATTTTCTGTATGTTAATCATCCACTTCACTTTCGCTTCAACTTTTTCAGGGTCGCGGGGGGGCTGGAGCCTATCCCAGCTGTCTTAGGGCGAGAGGCAGGGTACACCCTGGACAGGTCGCCAGTCTGGCTAACACGTAGACACAGACAACCATTCACACTCACATTCACACCTGTGGGCGTGAATGTGATGTGAGTGCGGCAGACCCTGAGAGGTCCCGATGTTGAACTCAGGACCTTCTTGCTATGAGGCAACAGTGCTAATCAATGTGCTGCCCATTACTCAATCAATAATCATTTATTTCTCATAAGTGGTTACACTGTTGGAAAAATGACTGTCACACTTGGATCTTGGAAATGATCTTAGTATTTGAGTGAAGATGAGGTTTAACTGACTAACACTCTCACACATGGGCTTAATTCAGGGTGAACATACGCAGAGTTTGAACTTACTCTGATCAGCTGTTCACGAACAGTAAATGCCGAGCAGCCAGTCTGAGAGTTCAACTGTTGAACATTCAGTCTTGTCTTGTGTGTGTTGTATTTAGTTTTGGTTCCTCTGGCTTGTATTCCCCCCATCAGTCATAGATGCGTTCCTGAGGGCGTTGCATTTTCACCAATTATCCCAGTGTGCATTTAAGTTTTGCCTTTCAGTTTTGGTACTGAAGCTATGATATATCCCATTAAACTAATGCTCATGATTGGACATAGATTAAAAAAACAAAACAAAAATCCTCCTGAATAAATACGAGATTTTAACCTTATGACATTTTAATTTTAAGGCAGCTCAAATCAATCCACCTATTTTTCATGCAGTTTTATTAGTATCCAGAGAGGGGTTATTTGGGAACCTTATTCAGATTTGACTGATTTTGTATTGAGTACCCAAAGTATGCTTAAAGCAATATTGTAGAGTTAACCGTTTGCTAAAACAGACATTTGTTTTTATTTCAAGTTTGTCTAAATTGTCTGACAGCATCTGGGCGTAGAACCACACACACAACATATCTGTGTTTTGTGTGTGTGTTATAAATTGCGTACGTTTTTTTAAGCTCACTCCTCTTATGTAATGTGGCAGAACAGATCACTGATCTATGTCTTACTCCGATGTACTTTTCCTGTTTTTAGAGCATGAGTTATTCTTACTGAGTCTCTCTTTGCAGAGCACTGGGTCACTGGGTTCACTGGGGTCGCTCTCTCCAGCCACGTTAACAGCTCGCACCCTGAACGAGTACTCCTGCTTCTCCATCAGGCCCTTTAGGAAATATTCCAGCATGCTGATGTTCTCGGCCACACGGATCCAGTCCGTGGTACCGCTCTTTAGCATCTCAATGACATAGCCATCAATCTTTGCTCCGCCATCATGCTCTGGTTTGGTCCACATAAGGAAGCACGACGTCTTAGCTACGTCCTTCACGGTGGGTTTGCCAGGAGGCCATGGAGGATCTGGCAGGAAAAACAACCATGACATATTTATCTATTCTAAATGGATTTAAAGTGCGCATAGAAGTAAGGGAAATTTAGTACCAATAGGATCTTTAACAAGGATCGGCTCTGTCTCCTTGCTGGGTTTTCCAGTTCCGGCCAGATTCTCAGCAAGGACTCGGAACTTATACTTCTTCCTGGTTGGAAGACCTTTGACCCTGATGAAGAAAACTCATCAGTACACTGTAATCTACCAAAGAAGCTCAATGTATAAAGATCAGTTGTGAAATCTGACAGCAAACCTGTAGTTTGTGTCTTTGACTGGCAGCTTGTTGCATCTTATCCACTTGTCATGGTCAGCTTCGTATCTCTCCACCCAGTATCCAGTAATCGGGCTTCCTCCATCCTCATCGGGCTCATACCAGTTCAGAGTCAGAGAGTCCTTTGCGATATCTGAAGGCTCCAGCTTGTAAGGAGCCCCAGGAGTATCTGAGGATAATATCAGATCCATCAGGTTAGTCCAAGTCATGAAGACTTACTGATTCAAAACATTTACTTGACCAAGTAGGGACCTATATCATGACTGAACGTAAAAAAGCCTGATTATGGTAAATGTTCCACGCTACACAGGATCATATAAAAAATAGAAGAATTCAAGCAATGTACAATTAAGCTGTGTTTCCATCTTTATTCCTTTGTCTGCTGCAACAATGCTGCATCAGATTTTTTAATGAGAACAAACAGAAAATACTACTGCATATGAATCTTTACATAAAAAGAAAATTGGAAACTGACTCATCTACAAATGGAAACTTCTGTTTCTAAGATATTTGATGTAAGGTACCCTACCAAAGGGGTATCTAGCAGTGATTGATGGGTGTTCAGCAGCTGGACCAACACCAAACTGGTTTTCAGCAAATACTCTGAAGATGTACTCCTTAAACTTGATCAGACCGGCAGCTTTGTATGTGGTCTGCTTCACAGTGGAGGACAGTCTGTGCCAGATCTCACTATCAGCAGCTCGCCGTTCAACAATATAGTTGGTAACTCTGGAGCCACCATCATCACGTGGAGGGTTCCAAGCCAGAAAGCAGGACTCATTGGTGATTTCAGAAATGTCAAAAGCAGCAGGAGGACCAGGCTTATCTGTTTTGAAGAGCAGATTTAAATTTGAAATCACCAGAAAATGACAATCTGTACATTTCTTGGTTGTTGGTTCATCTTACCAAGGATGTTGACGTCCACAGTGGCAGTGGCACGACCGCTGCTGTTGGTGGCTTCGATGATATAAGTGGAACTGTCATCTCTCTGTGTCTTGGCGATGGTGACGGTGGAGTGTCCTGGCTTGGTGTCAATGGACACCCTGTCGTCTGGTTTGAGGACCAGGTCAGCTTTGGTCCACTTGACTCGTGGCTCAGGCTTACCTGTCACATCAGCAGGAAGTTCAATCTTGCTGCCAGCCTTAGCAGTCAGACCAGCCAGAAGCTTGGCATCCAGCTGGATCTCTGGAGGCTCTGCATAGAAATTAAGGACAAGAGGTCAGTCAGTTCATTGGCAGGCAGATGCCATAGTCACAGTAGAGTAAAGAGGACAGCAACCTCAGTGTGACCACAAAAAACTAATGGCTTGCTTAACGTACTGAAGCAAATCGTTTTCCTGTTCTGTACCAATTGCATGATTTTAAGTTAATATGGAGGAATAACTTGTAATTACACAGAAGCCACTGTGTAAAAGTTGACTTCACCATATGTAATTTCATGGTCCTAAGAGGACTACATCACGAGTACCTTTAGGATCGACAGCCTGGATCTCATCAGTGGCTTTGCAGGGCCGGCTCGCTCCAAGTCGGTTCAGGGCTCTGATTCTGTAAGAGTACCACTGACCCTCGATAAGATTTGTCACCTGGCACTTCAGCTCAGGTACCAAGTCCCCACAGGGCTCCCACTTATCGGTTCCTCTCTGACAGCGTTCAACATTGTAGCCGCGGATGCCACTTCCGCCATCATACTTTGGCGGCTCCCAGGTCAGGAAGATGCCACTGGCTGATTTGTCCCTCCACCTCAGGTTTTCTGGAGGGTCGGGGACAGCTGGAGGAAAAAATAGTTGGAGAGCTTAGAAAGTTCCTCAGAAGCAGTTTAACCGAAAAGAAGTCAAGTGTTGTTCTGACTCTTCATGTACTAAGAATGTGTTTGACTAAGTATTTTGATTAATAGAGACAGCCAGTATTATCATTAATGTAAATATTACATATTGAACACTGCCTTCACTCACTTGCAGGAGAGGAGACGTTAACTGGCTCATCAATATATGCTGGCTCTCCTGGTCCACATTTGTTGCAGGCAGTGACTCTGAACAAATACTCCTTCCCTTCAACCACGTCAGTAACAGTGAACTCCAGATCCTGGATCCCTGTGGCCACCTAGAGAAAGGAAAATGAATGTCAGGCTTAACTGGTCCTTCATCACCATGTGCAGTGCAGCTAAACATTTCTTCGTGATAGGTAGGGGCCATGGAGATACTATAAGGGGACATATTATTACAACACTGAGTGGTTGGTAATATTGGAAATGCACTAGATCAATGCCAATCAGCTGGTTCAGCACATTCTGAAAGCCGATGTCGTACCTTGACCCAGGTCTTGCGGGACACGTCTCGTTTCTCCACCTGGTAGCCAATCAGAGGACTTCCTCCATCATGCTCTGGAGCCTCCCAACTCAGGTGGACATGCTGCCGAGTCACCTCAAGGACCTTGAAGTCCTTTGGAGCACTGGGTGCAGCTGGAGACACAAATAGAAATCCAATGATACAATTTTAACAAAAATAAACATTTGTCAAGCCTCTGCTCAGTTTTTAAAGGATTTTTTAAGTTGTACCAATAACATTGACTTCAATCTCTCCAGAGACCGATGTGACATCATTCTCCAGATGTAGCGTGTAGATGCCTTTGTCTGGGCGGACACTTGGGGTGACCATTAGTTCTGTGAATGTTGACTTTGTCATGAGGAAAACCCGCTCATCATGCACACTGGATAGCTCCTTCTCTCCGGAGGTCCACTTAGCAACAGGTATTGGATATCCAGTTATGGGGACTCTGATGGTGAGAGGCTGGGGAACAATCACTTCCAGGCCATCTTTAAAAGCACTCAGGTCGAAGGTTGGACCAACTGGAGAAGACACAGAGGGATTCATTTCTATTTGGTTTTAACGTGCCTGCCTTCACCATTAAGTTGCTGAAGGAATTTTACTATGAAGAAATAGCAACTGCAGTTTCTGGTCAGTAATTTAACAATTTTATTTATTCTATTTAATGCTAAATATTAACTATGAACTAATACTAAAGCCATGTGAGAAGACAGCATTAATCTCACCATGTGGGTCGTCAGCTAGCAGAGGTCCGATGATGTTTGAAGGCTCAGATACTCCGGCAGCATTTTCAGCAAACACTCTGTAGTTGTACTTAGTTCCATATTTCAGACCTGACACCTGATAAATTACAACAAAGAAATCTTAAACTTAAAAAAACCCAACTTATATTTAAAAGACAGTTTTTCATTTCAACGGGCCCTGGGAGGTTTTTACTTTGAAACCATTGGTATGCCTTTTTTTTTTTTACATGACAGTTTTTTTGGACATCCTCGCTATGAGGCTTGTTTTTTCAATTATCTAAAGAAGCGCTTTTGGCGTGAAGCAGCTGATAAAGAGCTTTGACACAAAGTTTGTGTTTTTTGATAACATAATAACCTTTCTATGATATTCTATAACTTGTGTTTGCAGTGTCAGTCTCATTCAGCATCAACAAAACAGCTCCTCAGGTTTGCAGCTGGGTTTCTTTTGTTTGTACCTTGTAGAAGAGGTCAGGGCAGAGACGGGCATTGCAGCGGAGCCACTTGTCAGTACCGTCCTCGCAGCGTTCAATGATGTATCCGGTGATCATGCTGCCTCCATTCTTCAGCGGAGTCTCCCAGGTGAGCTGCACCGAGCTCTTGTTCTGGTCTTGCCAGGACAGGTTCAGAGGGGGGCTGGGACGCTCTGCAGGTCAGAAAAAAGTTGTGTCAGGATATTCCCTGATTTTGAGGGACGGAATAACCTTATCTAACCATTAGATAATAATTTTCTTACTCTAAACGAATCTCCTTTCCATGAGTCAAACTTACCGATTGGATCCATGATTTTGACGGGCTGTGAGGCGGCACTGGGTTTGCCAACACCGGCTCTGTTCTCAGCTTTCACTCTAAAAATGTACTCTTTATTCTCTATTACATCATTAATGATGGCATTGAGGTCATCATGCTTGGTCACCAGGACAGGAGACCACTTCACTGATGTCCTATCGCGGAGCTCAATGATATAAGAGGTAATGGGAGAGCCTCCATCTGACGTGGGAGGCTCCCAAGAGAGAGTGCAGCCAAACTTGGTGACGTTTCCCACAGTCACATTGAGAGGAGCTTCAGGAACATCTACAAAAACAAACAGAACATATTTTAGTAAACATATGTTCAAGCATCTAACTATTAAAGTACATGTCAAATTAAATTTGCACCTCAAAGATCTTGAACTTGGAAGCTTGGACTACTTTTCTGACATCAGAACTCATTTACTGTATATCATTATTTAAATGTCAGTCTGCAAAAGATGAATAAAGACAGTAAATCTTACCAAACTTGTTCTTAGCTTGCACAGGTTCGTCAGTCTCAACAGTGGGTCCACTGCCAACCCGGTTTCGGGCACAGACTCTGAATAGGTACTTGGAGTCCTTTTGGAGGCCGGCCACTGTGTATTCAGGACTTTCGGCATGGTCAGTGGCCAGTGTCCAGGTCTTACGTTTCTCATCACGCCTCTCCAGCACGTAGCCAATGACTTTACTGCCGCCATCACTCTCAGGCTCTTCCCATGCAAGGCTGACCTCACCATCTGCAGTGTCCGTCACCTGGAGGTTCTTCACAGGTCCTGGGACATCTGGAGAATCACATTATAGGATAACATAATCAGCCTATGGACATCTATTTACATTTACTGTGAAAGGTACTATAGAAAAAATGTAATGTCAGCATTTTAGTAGACTACAGTAGCAGTTCTGAATGAATAGAAACCGGTTCTAAACCTTTAAGTTTATTCTTAATCACAGCAGATGTGAAAATACCACATACCATCAATTATCCTGTTGCTTTAAGTATGACAGGTGCTTTGAAAGTTTGCACGTTTGGATGCATGCTTTTCACGCTGCTTCAGCTACTATTTAAGAAAAGAAGCTGCAGATTTAAGTAAAATTCATTATGTAAGGGTTGAGAAACACTGAGGCACTGTGTATCATCTGAACTAGGTTAATATAGCAAAACACTACCTTTTGCTGATGTGATGTTAAGATTTGGCTTCACATAATTTCCCAATATATATTTATCATTAGTGATCCCAATAATGGTCAGACCATTTCAAAAAGCTAGCTTGTACTAGTAATTATTTGATCTCTAACATCAGACATAATTACTACAAAATCCTTGCTGCAGTTGAGTGTAATTTTTTTTTTCGAATCCTGATATCAATATTAAATCAGTTTAATGGTTATTTTAATTGTAAACCGTCTTAATATTAATTTTGTTTAATTTTGTTGCAGTTTTTAGCCGCTCCTACATGACAGAAGAGACCTCACCAATGACACCCAGGCTGATGAAAGCTTCTCCCTGTCCATGTTTGTTTTTGATGATGACCTTGTAGGAGCCCTCATCGGCCTTCTTGGGGTTCTTTAATCGGTACTCTGTGTGCTCAGCTGAGGTGTAGATGTTGTCTTTATGCAGACTCAGGTTGTTGTACAGCCACTCAGCTTCAGCTTGTGGATAGGCACTGTAGGGGACGACCATGATAACAGGCTTTCCAACATCTGTGACGTAGTTCTGGTCAGTGGTCTTTATCTGTGGCACAGCTGCAAGAGGAGCACAGGAAGAAGGTGAGAGATATCGTCAGTAGCACATGTAGCAGGTAAAATAACTATTGGACACAACGCTGAAGTAAATATATTTCCAAAGGTGCTGTTTACATGAAAGTCTCACCAGATCTCAGCAACAACCCGTCCAATGCCCACATATGAACACATCAAACCATACATGTCCATAAATAAAGTTAGGGTCCTGTGGGCTACTTTCTATAAACTCTGAACTTTAGTTCATAGATTTTCAGTTAGGCCAGGCGATTGGCTGGGCCATTCTACCAGCTTTATTTTCTTTGTCTGAAACCAGCTGAGCGTTTCCACACCAGTGTGTTTGAGATCATTGTCTTGTTTCATCTTCATCATTCTGGTAGATGACAGCAGATTTTTATCATGAATGTCTCAGTACATTTTTTTCTCCTCAATCTGCTCACATCCTCTTCCTGCTTACAACTGGTTTCCATCAGGAAACCACTTTGAAGAGTCTGTTTCTGTTTCCACGCATTCCCGAATACTGACTAGTGAAAGAATTTCATTGGAGTGTTACCCTCAGGCAACTCTGACTATCACCACAAACCACTAGACCTCTCTTCATTTCCTCCAGTTTATCATGGTCTTACAGAGGTTTTCAGTAAAGAACTCGCACTTTCGCTCCCTGCCATCATCCCTACGACTGTGCCATAGACCTGTTGTCAGGTGCACCTCTGCCTAGCCGCCTCCTCTATAGTCTGTTCAGATCTGAACATGAAGCAATGGAGACTCACTCTCTGATGTCATAATCCTACCACCCTCGTCCACCCTGGGAGCTGGTTTTTTCTTTGTTGACAAAAAAGATAAAACACTGTCCCTGCATTGATTTCTGTGGACTCAACAAAATCAAAGTGAGAAATGAATATCCCTCACTGCTACTCACACCTGCATTTGAACTCCTCCAAGGTGCCCACCATTGTCACTAAATTAGACCTCCGCAATGCTTATCACGTGGTTAGAATCAGGAAGGGAGATGAGTGGAAAACTGCATGGATCTTGGTCATTTTGAGTACCCTGTAATGCCCTTTGGGTTGACTACAGCAGTAATTCAGGGTCTGTTCTCTGAGACTTCATCGGTCATTTTGTGTTTGTGTATCTCGACGATATACTAATCTTCTCGAGATCCCTTCAGGAATATGGAAGTCATGTCCATTTGGTCCTGCAACACCTCCTGGAGAGCAGACTCTATGTCAAAGGTAGGAAATGTGTGTGTATATATATGTGTATACATATGCGTGTACATATGATTTGATTGACTTATATATATGTGTGTGTGTGTTTGTTCGTGTGTTCATTTTCCAAGCAAAATCTAAAGAAATGAGGGGTAGCTCAAAGTTTTTGCATACTGTGTTCATTTACATAACCCCCTTAGCCCAAATCATTATGTATTTATATTCATAAAAAATGTACAGTACATGTCTGGAGATACCTGTCAGCCCTTACTGACGATTCAAGAAAGCCTGATTCTTTGTGGAGACAAACCCACAGGTCATTGGATAATGCCATGGACTTGGACTACAACAGCACTGCGGTGACAGTTATTGTATGTTTGATTGTTTCTTTTCTGTCTGTCTGCACTCTCACCTGCCAGTTCCAGCTTGGCCTTTGCGTCTTTATCCTTGGCAATGACTCTGTACTCTCCCTGGTCCCGAGGTCTGATCTCACAGACCTGCAATCTGTGGACTTTACCCTCGCTCATCATCTGGTATTTGTCTCCCTGGACAACAGTCATATTGTTCCTCAACCACTTCACCTCCACTCTGTCTTTGTTGAGCTCCACCTCAAACACAACGTCCGAGCCTGGAGGTTCAAACACGTTCTGTGGGGGCCTGATGATTTCCACTGGGATCTCTGCAGGACAAAATAACATTTTTAAAGAGGTCACGCCAAGCAGGAACAGAAGAGAAACTAAACTGTGCTGAAAACTCTTGGTATACTGAGTAAACTCTGAGGATTTCACCTTCAACAAAAAGCCTGGCTCTGGATTTCTTGTCCTCCACGCCACAGGCATATTCACATTCATCATCAGGTCTGCATTCCTTGATGCGCAAAGTGCAAATCTTTCCATCTCTTTCAAATATGTATCTGAGACAAAATAGTGAGTTGTTTAAAAGTAAAGAAGGAGACAGATTCCAAGACAGTAAAGTGTAAAAAAGGAGGACACTGTTCATCAGGAAGAATTCTGTATGGACATAAAAATACACTTTAGTTTTTTCTTCTTCGTAAATGAGTAAAGTCGTTAAGTTGGGGAGCAATGTTTGTGATATGGGGTGCAGTGTAGCTGGCCATGCTCAGATAATGGCTGCTAACTGAAAGTAATTGTTCAAAACCACTGGAATTACTGAGGGCTACCCCTCCTGTTGATTTTGTTGATTCATTTGTATTTATACAGTACTGTGCAAAAGACTCGGCCACCCCTCATTTCTTTATCTTTTGTTATGAAAATAGGAAACAGGTGTAGTGATTTATTAAAACATGTGCATACATGTATGGAGTACAGTATGAGGAAAAAAGGTCCCCTAATGACTGGAGGTCCTTATATATGTACGTCAAAAAGTTCACTGAACTGAGATGCTGCCCCAAGAGGAGGAGTTTGAGTATCTTGAGGTCTTGTTCATGAGTGAGGAGAGAAGGGAGTATGGACAGACGGACTGGGACCACGGCTAAAGTGATGCAGAAGCTACATTGGTCCACTGTCGTAATGAGAAAGCTGAGCATAAACGCAAAGCTCTCGATTCACCAGTTGATCTACATCCCTAACCTCATCTATGGTTCATGCTCTGTGTAGTGATTAAAAAAATGAGATTGTGAATAAAAGCAGAGCTTTCTCTGGAGGGTTGCTGACCTCTCCCTTAGACACAGGGTAGGGATTTCAGTCGTCAGAGTAGAGCCACTACTCCTCCACATCAAAAGGAGCCAGTTGAGGTGGCTCCTTCCTGACAAGGATGCCCCTGGGAAACTCCTGGATGAAGTGTTTTGGGCATGTCCGACCAGAACGAGTCCTGGTGAAGACCCAGCACATGCCTGAGAGGTCTCTACTCACATCTCTGTGACGGTCCACTTATTCAGGGTTTACCCGGCCCCGGATAAACAGAAGAAAGTGGATGGATGGACAGAGGGATGTATCGTCAGTACATGAATTTGAAATGCTGTTTATGTGCTATAGATTGGCTTCATGCCTGCCACTTCATCATTCAGCCTCTACTTGTATACTCTTATAAAATAGTTTAATTTTTTTGCAATAGGCTGCTACATTGGTCCACTGTCGTAATAAATTGGTTCTTTAATAAGTTGATTATTATGTGTGGAGAAAAAAAATGGTTTCTGCCCTGCTATAGGTGGCTTTCTATGCTTGAATGGTCCACTGGTCATTGGGCTAACAAAAAAAAGAAAATGGTACAAGGACTGGGATGAGTAAAAAGAAAAAACAGCCAGTGCCCAAGGAAAAACGATGAAAAACCTTCAGAAGGCCTGAAGATCTACTGCTCGAGACTTCTTCGAACAATAGGACATAGCATGGAAGCAAAGTATAAAGAAATAAGGGGCAGCTCAGGACCTGCTCTGTATTTACTTATAATATAAATATACATAAGGTGAACCACATTAACAATGAAATCAGTTTGGTCTTTGTTGTGTTGGTCACAGTTTAAAATGAAATGATTATTCCAGTGTGTGGGCACGCATCGTTTTTCCTATCCTGTGTGTTCACATCATTCACAGAGGAAATGCTAAACGTTTCCTTTGACACACCTAGGTCCTTCTCTGATCTCTCGGCCATGTCGGTACCACTTGACTTCAGCTTTCTCTTTGGTCAGCTCGCATGTAAATTCTGCGTCCTCGAACTCGGTGATCGTTTGATCTTTGAGGTGCATGGTGAAATCCGTGGGTGCCTCACTGATGATGAGCTCTGCTGTGGATTTGTCATCTCCGGCTACAGCTGTGTATTCGCCCTCATCAGCCAGGGTGCAGTCTTTGATGGTAAGTGTGTGCTTGTCTTTGTCAACTCTGTAGACAATGCGTTTGCTTAAGGTAATCTCCTCACCGGCCTTCATCCACTTCAGAGTGGCATTGGGCCTGTTGACCTTACAGGAGAAGCTGATGGTCCTCTTCTCCTGAGTGTCAATGTCCTCCATGGGAACCACAATTCTTAGACTCTCCTCTGAAAAACACAAAGTACATGCATATTTCAGACATTAAGATTGTAGGTACTTTGGTACTACACATACTACTTAATTTCACTGTTACTGAAAGTTACCCCTGCTGTTATTGGGAGAATTATTTGTTGTATTTTTCTCATTTAGATATTTCAGTGATGAAAACAGAAAGATGATTTGAGATCTTACCCAGTCTGGGAGCAATTAAACTTTGGTTACACTAACTTTATTAGGATATACTCCACTAATAGTGGATTGGACTTACCAATCCACAAACAAATGGTAGTAAAGTCAAACTGCATAGCTAGATGTTTAAGTTCATGCAGCAGTGGGTTGACTGAAAACACAACAAACCCGTTGCGGTTTAGCCGTGGACCTAAAAACATGCTCACCTCTGATGGC
>VOQK01014644.1:13450-27894 GCA_015052645.1 Benitochromis conjunctus
AGAAATTTTTTATAATATTTTTTTTTTTTTTTTTTTTTTTTTTTTGCTAAAATATAGATGATGTGATTGATACTACTTTTACTTCCATCTCCTAAATATGAAGCAAACACCACTGGCTTGTTAGTTTATTTTAGCATGAAGACTGAAAACAGGGGGAAACTGTTAATCCAACACTTCAAAAGTAAGAAAATCCATCGTACAGCAGGTCTAATGCTCACTGATTCACTGCCAGCTCATCACATATGAATGTGTCACATGATTGTCAATGTGCATGGTTCCAGCAGTTTTAGTATCTGAGCCCAGTTTTGGAACAAGTCAGCTAGTGTCAAATATTTTGGGGCTCTGAATGAATAGAGATGGACTTAAAAGAAAAACAAAAGAAAACCTAAATTGTTGACAGACAATAGGCAATGACCTTCCTTGCTCTGTATCCAGATTTCACCTTCACTCAAATACAGGCTGCTCAAATGTGACTGGTGGCTATTACTCAAACCTAATACAGACTAACAAACGTGCTCACATTTGGATGAATGTTTATATAGGCTATTCTACACCTAAACAATTGTTTTTATCCCTAGACTGAGAAGTCAAAACAAACCTTACGTAGACCTTAGTGAAAAAAAAAAGAATCCAAAAATAAGACGCAAGTCTCAGTTCAGTTCTGCTTTATTTATATAAAATATGAAGCACCAAATCACAAACAATCCTCTCAAGGCACTTTATAGTGTCAGGTGAAGATTCTACTATAATAGAGAGGCGCAAGAGAGAGAGAGAGCACCTGGCAACAGTGGGAAGGAAAAACCCCCTTTTAACAGGAAGCAACCTCTACCAGGAATGCGCTCAGGTTGGCTAGCTGTCAATCTCCTAACATTCATCCAGTCCCCTAACACAGATTATAATGCTCTTTTAAACAACAAAGACTCCCGTAATGTAATATAATCCTATTTTTTTAAACAAAAAAAACATGATTTCCATAAATTATTTCATCTCTGCCCCCCATTAGACTGGTGGCCGGTCTGGGGTGTACCCCACTTTTCACCCTATGACAGTTGGAGAGGCTCCGGTGCTTAAAAAAACAAATATAACTGAGCTTAACAGGTCCTGGTTTGTGGACTTTCAGACAGAGCCAGATTATATCTTTCCAGTCTATATACTATGCTATGCTAACCACCTGTTGGCTGTAAGTTTGATTTATAAATCTGTCAAACTCTCAACAGCAAAACAATATCAGTGTAACATGCCAGTTCTGTGAGCTTGGATAAATACCATAAATTAACATGCTGATGCTGGCGGTGTAGACAACTCAGTACAATCTGAAACAGACCCATGATGAGATGATGAGGCGAACCGGCAGGCTCTCTATTGAGCAAAAGTAAACACTTAACATTTGTTCTTGGTCAGTGTCAAAGATATAAAACTGTTAATTTGGCCCACACATGTGCCCGGTAATTACACCTCTTATCATTGCCAGGAAATCAGCCATGCTCTGAGCTTGGCATCCTCTTTAATACACACCATTGCAATTAAACCATTAAACCCTTGCCCTCAAGGATTTTCTGTGCTCGAAGAAGAAAGGCTTTGACCACGGTAATTATTACCTTCATTTCTAAGCTAAAATATAACTGCAAATCACTGTATAAATAATTTAATCATCAACTTTAGAAACGTTTTTCTATAAAATCTACTGTGCTCTCTTTGTGTCTGTCTCTACTGTCAGTTATGTGCATGACTTGCCAAAAATTGTCTGATTCATTGCATGCAGCTGGGTGTCTGTCTCAACTGAGAACTTCAAAGACTCCACACATGCAGACTTGAAAACCATATTGCTCTATGACAAAGAAGAACCTGTCGAAAGGCCTTCAATCTCTCACTCGCTGTTGTGCTGTAAAGTAAACTATGGATTCCCTTGCATAGCTCAGTATCAGCACATATAGGTCATGAACAAAGTGGCGAGGGAGTGGATCCAGGTATCAGTCGTAGAGTTGATGAAGAACACCGGGACTCTGGCTTTGATCACCGCTGATGTGTGAGTGCCTCAAAGTGGCCTCGTCTCTCAGCGGGTATGAGCACACGCCTTTCCAACGCAGACCATGAGAATGTGTCAGGTATTCTGTCTGAAGGTGGGAAATGTTAAATCTTTTAGACATGTTTATCCTGGTCGATGATGGGGCTCTAAATCACATCACATTACTCAGACTCTCATCTTAAGAATGTAAAACATAATATCTATGGGGGGAAGAAGTCTCCTATGTTTTTATTTTTTTACTAAAGGAATGGTGCAACAATGTTAATTTAATCCGTTAAATTATGATTTTAAGTTCACAAATGACTTGTGACTATATCTTATTTGTTAGGCAAGAAAAACAATACAATTCACTCTCCTGAGTTTTCTGTACAGACTAAGCAGGTTACCTTCTAACAGTGATAAACTAGCTGTTTCCCCCTGCTACTATCTTTATGTTCATTTTAGCTTGTAGTTGTACAAGCATGAATGCATGGTCATTTGGGGATTTTAATTTGAGCAGTTCTTGGCCAGCATGGTGATGCAGTGTTTAGCACTGTTAGCACGGCAAGAAGGTCCTGACTTCAACTCCAGTATCTGGCCAGGGCCTTTCTGGGTGGAGCTTGTATGTTCTCCCTGTGTTTGCATTTGTTTTCCCACTCCCACTTCCTCCCACAGTTAGGGTTCGTTTAATCTGTGATTCTAAATTGACAATAGGTGTAAATGTGAATGTAAATGGTTGTATGTCTCTCTGTGTTGGCCCAGCGTCAGATTGGCGATCTGTCCAGGTTGTACCTCCCCTCTCGCCCTGTGGCAGCTGGGATAGGCCGCCCTGCGACTCTGATAAGGATAAGTGGAAGAGGCTGGATGGGGATGCTCTTTGTCTAGAGTGGAATGATTGTACCGCATTCATCTTTAATAACTTTTATAAACAGGAATTGTTGCACAATTCTGACTTTATTTAGGGTTTTCTCGAATCTAATATTCATACACTCACTTAGTGGTAATGAAGGTTCTATTGAGTCTTTTAATATGACAAGGCAAAGCCTATAACCTTTTTAACATTGTTGATCATTATTGACTATGACTGGTAGTTTTTCTTCACCGGCATAAAAAAGATTTGTTTGACAGCACTCATTGGATTGACCAATAGTTTATTTTTCTGCAGTGCAGGAACAAAAACCACTTGACTATGTTTAGGCTAATTTGTCTAAACAGAGATCTGAATGTGCAGGAAAACAAACTGGTACTAAAAGATGTTCTGTTTTGTTTGTTCTTAGAACTATGGGAAAGTCTAAGCAACTTCAAACAAGTGTAGGTGAGTACAAGTTATTCTAATGTGCCACCACTTTGCCAAGGACTGAAAGCCCAAACTGTCGTCCCCTAAAATAAGTGGAAATTGATCAGGATATTTAGGAACAACCCAGGAACCACCAAGGCCCAAGGCTGCCATGAATTAGAAAATGCTGGAACACGAGCGTCACGATCAACAGTTTTGCATCATCGTGGAATGAGAGGATGCTGACTAAACAAGCAGACCCTGCTCCAAAATGAACGGCTTCAAGTTTGACTTGAAATTTGGTCACCCACACAAAAGCTGACCGATTTGGCCACAAACACACGAGGTATGTTGGGAGGAGTTAAGGTGAAGTTTTCAAACCTAAGAATACTATAGCAGCATGTAGGGTGGAGGTAGCGTCATGCTATGGTGCTGTTTTGCTGCCGGTGGTACTGGCACATTGCACAAAAGTAACAATATCAATGTAAAGTTAACATCTTATTAGTAAAACGCTTGCATCCAATATTGTGCTTAACAAAAGACAACTTTTAGTTAATTTATTTATAGGTTATTTATTTATAGGTAATTTGATAGCTATAGTTTGGCTTAGCATAAAACTGTCTTAAGAGACAAAAGTTTATCTACAAGCAACTCTAAAGCTCATTCATTTATGCATATTGTGATCTTGTATTTATTATAAAACAAGACAAAATTAAACAAAAAAAAAACAGCCAGGCTAGCTGTGCTTCCTGTCTCTAGTCTTCGTGCTGAGCGACCCAGCTCTAAATATCAGAGAGAAAGAAATCGTGTAATTTACATTACATAATATTGTTAAGTGAAGCTTGTCAGTATTTTAGGATTAAGAATAAAAATACATGTTTTCAGTGTTCAGTGTTCATTTATTGTTGTATGTGTTACCATTATGTAAGTGTTAAAGCTGATGCATTAGTTATTTATAGAGAAATGAGAAAGAGGCAACTTTTCTGACTTCATCAAAAAGTAAGTGTCCATTTTGTATGAGAAAAATAATAAAAAAATATCTTTGGCCTTTTCTATTTATTTTTCAAATGGGTTGTTTTTACAGCTTCAGTGAAGTAAAAAGCACCATGGTTGCTTCTGAAACAGAATAAAGTTGAGTATAAAGCAAAGAAACCTCAAATACTGAAGTGAAAGGGCCTAAATATTGTGCAGTACTTATTATTTGAGCAAATATACCAAATCATTTTCCACTGCTTGTGCCTGGCATCCATGGTTTACCATAAGAGTGAAGATAGACGTTTTTATTAACCCGCAGCATGGTGAGTTTAGAGCTTTTGGATCAATTAGTGGATCAGCTGTGATGATTGTTGATCGTTCGCAGAAGCCTATAAGATTTTATTATCCACCGAAGACCGACCTGGGCCTGCGCAAATAAATCTTCTACGTGCGCCGCTTTAAATGTGTTTGTCATGTAGTTTGGGGAAAATTAAGTAGAATTTATTTGAAGCAATAAAACGGGAAATATTTCCCTGGGGCAGCGTGCCACCAAAAACACAAACACAACTGTTAAAACATGTCTCTGGGGCTGCAACCAGATACTGAAACTCTACTCTTCTGCAGGCAGCTCCTGAATTCTTCCGTGTGTGTCTACAGCTGAACTTATCTTATTTTCACTTCTGCGTTATCTGTTTTTCTACCTGCTCGTACACACTCGACAACATGAAACATTTTGCTGATGATAAAAGTGTTGCGCATGCAGGTTTAAGGTTGGACAGGATGATTAAGAGTCATCTCTAATCCCTTGTTTTTAAATCCCTGCACTGCTCCCTGTGCAGTCATCCATGCATGGGTGGAAGGGCCTTACGCTGGGCCAACACGGCCCCAGAAGACAGGGATCCCCAGGCTGTGTGGGACGAGGGGGATCCTGCTAACCTGCGTGCATCTCAGTTGTCATGCATCTGCCCACATGTTCCCCACCGCTGCACTTCACAGACACGGACTGATTTGAAGATTTATCACTGAAGAGGTAAATACAGTTAAGCATGCAATGTTGACTCTGCTCTCTGCTCACTGTGTTATTACTCAATTGGCAAACACAGTGTGCAAAACATAATTACTCTATCACAGAGGGGCATATTTGGAAGTGTAAATTAAATGTAGTTATTATATAATGATAAGGCCAAACTTCTCATAATATGTCCTGATTTTTTTTCTGACTGCCTCTTTGTTGTCCCAACAAAGTTGCACTCCTACCATATGAGAGAAAGTGAATAAATTTGTGTTTATGCTCAAGACAATCTCAGCTTCCTCTTCATTCAAAAAAAAAAGTAATCTAAGCTGAAAGACACTTTGATCATTGTGTCACATCTGTTTTGTGTACAAATTATAGCTTTGAAATTGGAAGTGAGTGCTCATTTTCCCTGTGGTAGGTAAAATGAGCTGTTGAAAAGCATTACCTATCCTGTGCCATCACAGATCACAGTTTGCCACTTTACAGTAAAAACTCATTAGATCTTCCTCTTTCTCCATGATTCCAGTATTGCTCTGGACTATGCTATATAACCACAAACTAGGAATGCTCCTGGTGACTAATTCACAAGTCACTTGAATTCAAGAAAACAGTCAAAATTGAGCAAAATTTAATCTGTCGAAGAAGCCGCCCGACCATGTCCTGCCTTTTATCCAGTTTTCGGTCGTAGGGGCAGCAGTGTAAGTAGACAAGCCTAGACCTCCCTCTCCCCAGCCACTTCCCCCAGGTCACCCGAGGGAACATCGAGACATTCCCAAGCCCGCTGAGAGATATAATCCCTCCAGTGTGCCCTCGGTTTCAAGCAAACATTGTTAACACAAGCTATTCATTATATTTAAGGTACAATAAAAAATGAGTAGAGCCGCTGCTCTTCCACATCGAAAGGAGCCAGTTGAGGTAGTTTGGGCATCTGACTAGGATGCCTCCTGGAAACCTGAGGCAGACTCAGGACTCGCTGGAGAGATTGTGCCTCCTGGTTGGCTTGGGAATGTCTCGGTGTCCCCCTGAATGAGCTGGAGAAGGTGGCTGGGGTGAGGGAAGTCTGAGCTTCTCTGCTGAGACTGCTGTCCCCACGACTGAAACGCAGATAAGCCGCAGAAAATGGATGGATGGATGGATGGATGGATGGATGGATGGATAATAAATAAGCTAAGTAGCTTAAAGAGAAATGTATAGCACTAATACTTAGCCTCTTCCTCACTCATATCAGAGTGCACTGTATATACATCTACATTATTGGTTCTCAGTAAACATCATGATTAATGAGCTCTGCAGTTGTTTTTATTCAAAGCCACAGTTGATGAATTTACTGCTGAAGTTCTGGAATGGTGGTTGCAGAAACATGACCGACTCATGATAAGAATCGGGCAAGATTAAGGGATTTTTATATAAATCCAGCATCAACCTGAAGCTGCAGACAAAATGCAAATAAAACAGCCGCTCCGTGTCTGGGAGGTGGAAACACAACAGTGTGGTTTATTTTACTGCCCAAGTTCAGTCGTAACGTAAAACAGTGTTTGTTATTTGTTTCTTTTCCCCCTTTTTTATGACTTTGTTATGTTAAATAAGCATAACTTTTTTGATTGTCTGACAGGCTGAAACTAGAGTTTACTGTGGACGCTTCACAACACTGGTGGGAGGTGTGTGCTCTCACAGTGGCCTTGTTTCCTAAGGGACTCAGCTTTGTCTCAATGTGTGGGTTGATCCAAAAGGTCCCACACGCCGCTGCATTAATCATCACTACAGATGAGAGAGAGGAAACAAAAACCCTCACCTCAGGCTAAACCCAGCCATTACTCAACACGCCAGGCGTGATGTTTGACTTGACTCCCTCCATTACAGCCATCACAGATCTCTCACTGCACTCAGCAATGACAGATTCCTCTCATCTTTAGAGTAGGGTGCACAATAAACCTTGTACTTTTAACGCACTGTACTAAACCTCTGAGATGTGACGGTTCGCAGAGATCACGGTTGTTTGAAATGTTCATCATCTCATTAAAAAAATTCCTCTCACAGCATAGCTCCACACCTCACTGTTGTGATCACTTTCAAATGGAAAATCTCCAGAGGAATGCAGGGTTTGACTGCCCACTGCCAGCAGCCCACACACAGGATTGGTCAGATAGAAAACCAATGCCATCATAAGAACTGTTTCCACTGGGCACAAGGGGGAAAAAATGTAAATTTGGAGTGTAAATGTTTGGCTTGTTTGAGAATACAAATTGCTTGCCAAGACAGCTCCAATGGACGTGCTGTTTTCTCTGAGACCTAACAGATGTGTAATAGGATAAACTAACAAACTACCCAAGACAAGCAAGTTTACCACTTTTCATGATGTGTGGCATGCTTTTTTTTCTTTTTCTTTATACCTGTGAAAAGAAACCCAGGAAGAGCGGCACTGACAAATGCGACCTTCAATGCAACCACTTCCACAGATGTCACCCTTAAATCTCAGGTTCCATCAAAGGTGACAGTGTTTGGCAAAGACACTGTCGGGCATAACACTGCATCTTAAGAGTGATTATGCCATTACCCTGTGATTGTGGGAGATGAGATGAAAAGAATGTTAGAGAGGGAGGCACAGGGGGATAATCCTCACAGAGGTGTTCCCTTTCAGGACCCTTTCTATGGGGCTTTGTGAGGGGCTTACACGGCATGCTGCCCCAATTTTCAGGGCCACACCGCCCCTATCGGATGTCCCAGACACAGCGGAGTCAGGGTAGGCCTGTGAATGACAGCGTCAATGGGCTGGGAACAACATCACCACAGGTCCTATAATTTCTCTCCACCTAACTTTCCCAGGAGTCACATCACTGCCTACAAGGCAATCCAAGAGCAGCGGTGTTTGTGAAGACACCCCGGTCCCTGTGGGACGAGGCAGACCAGCGAGATCCCGGTGGGGTGCAATCTTCAGCAGGCTTCAGGGCTGACACAAGGTCATCCTTCATAGCTGTTGTTTTTACTGGGCGAACCAAGTCAAATAAACAGCGCCAGGCCACAACCACCTACAAAGTGTTCTTAGAGACACAAAGAAGACCTCACTGTGTGGTTTCAAGAAGAGGGGGGAAAGGCAGTGGAGGTTACCGCGAGACTGGCTGGTATATAGGGCAGTGAGAGTTACATGAGAATGCCAACATAATGGGTGGGCTGAAAGCAAAACAAATAGCCCGTTGGAAAGTTTCACAAATATGCAACACCAGCAATAAACCAATAAATAACAGAGTCAAGGACTAACTGTTGCTCCTGAAAAATGGAATTGTACCACAGCGATGTTGTTATGTAAGCGGGATTCATTTGTAATAAAAACATTGTTCTTGTGTTGAGAGGTTTGTAAATACCTCATCTCGCTTTACTGCACCCTGAATTGTTCACATAGGCTGAAACACTGGAGGCAGGCACTCGCAGCGCACACTAATTGATGCATTGATCAGCCTTTAGATGTCCACATTCCTGGCATGCCTTGGGAAGTCATCTATTTAAAGTTTCACACATTTTGGTCCGTCAAACTGTATGAGGCCTGACCCGGCAGGGCACACCTGCCCCGACCTTTGCCACACTTTATTTCTCTATTTCTATACAGCCTGTGCTGACAAGAAATCTGTATATGTCACATATCTGCAGTCCTAAATATATATTAAAAAGAAATTGCATTGGAATTTACTACCTTGATGGTTCCACCAACTTCTTCACTGTTGGACAGAGTTGTGTTGTAGGTCTCTGTATGCTGTGGGGTGGGTTCCTTTGGCCTCTTCCTCTCCTTCTTGGCATCCACTCCATCTAGAAGGACACACTGGGTCCAGAACACCACAGACACTATGGCCAGAGGCATAGCCCCACACCACATCTTCACACTCTTTCAATCAGCACCTGAATGGCTGCAGAAACAACCCGAATCTTCTGGGAGAGGACCGGTCGTGTGGTTGGACGCAAGCTGAAGATGCCCACGAGGCTTACAAACACAAGAGACTGGAGGAATGCAGCTCCTGGGACTCCCTGTCCAAAAGACTGTCAGACTGACTGCTGCTCCCCTCTTGATGAGCTCTGAGCCAGCCCAGCGTTTGCAGGGGCACTGCTAAGTCTAGCCAGACTTCCAGGAGGCTTACTCAACTATGAAATGTGTCAAGCAGAATGGTCCAAGGGAATGACAGATCTGTGGAGATCTGACAGCAAATAAACCCATTAGTGAGATTTTTCACGCTTTCTGCTCTGTTGGGGGGGTGGAGGTGCTGGAGGGGGTTGGGTTGGGTTGGGGTGGAGGGGCACAGGGGGGCAAAAGAAGAGGCTGAGAGGAGGGGCGTCCAAAGCCGAGGGTGGGCTGTAGGGGCTTAGAGATGGATGGCAATATTCTCTATACCCTCGCTATCCCCCGCTGCTTCTTAAACTCAACAATAGAGTCCGGGCTCCAGCAGAGCGGTATGGTAGCTGGAAAAAGCTGCAAGATCCACAGAAGTTGGGCTCAGATCAAAAGATGCAGATCACCATTCAAATCAATCTGCGTGCCAGAACACTGTGCATCCACAGGGATGCCCAAGAGTAGACAGTTGAAGTCCTGTATTGATCTTAGCCGGCCTTATTTTCTCCTTAAAGTGGTTACTCAGGTGCTGCCTACTGACTGTCCCAACAAGTCCATGTGCAGAGATTTAGTGCCCGGTGGGTCTCGTTTTTTTATTTTATTTTTTTTGCCTTGCTCCGCTGCACTCCCTACCTCTCTGGTCCCAGCTGCTCCTTTGCTTTCTGACTGAGCTTACAGGAGGGCTCACAGTGGAGTTTTATCATCACCCATTCTCCCTCCCCCTGTCCTTCTCACTCTCTCGCTCTTTCTCTCTCTCTCCATGTCTCCTTTGACTCTCTCTATTGGCAACCTCAGCTGATTCAGCTCTGTTTTATCTCACATCTGAAGAGCTTCTTTGGCAGACAAGTTATGGGATGTGTACAAAGTTGTCTATGCCTCAATACAGGCCTGATTTACCAAAGCTCCAAGCTGGAAGTAGAAACTAATTCATGCACTTTTTTGTGACCTTAAGGCATTGTCTTGTGTAATCTGTTGTTTGAAAGTATGCCAGGGACAGAAATCTAGACTGCAGCAGATACCTGTTTGTTTCATTCAGTGTTGGTGTTCAATTCTCTGAATACTCCCAGAGGAAAGGGGTAGAAATTGCAGGTTTTTGCTAAATAAACGTGGCTGATGTGAATAAATTACTGGTCTGGGTATTTCTACAATCATTCATCAAGAAGGAATTCAACCCTGCCAGAATGTTACTAATAAATAACATGTTAGCTCATGAGTGCATACCACATATTTTATTTATTTATTTATTTTTATATAACTTACATTTTTAGACTGGCTTTCGTTTGTTTGCCAATTTTACATTTTAAAGCAGTGCCACCTAGAGGTAGCAACGTGAAGTACAAACACTTACCAGTGACATCTGACTTCCTGCCTTTGCTGGCACATCTGTGTGAAGACGTAGCAGGAAGCTGCAGCCAAGAAGCAGCAAGCTCAGCAGCAGACGACGAAATCAGACCAGGAAATACGTGATCTAAAATTCAAAATAAAGGGAAAAAGTAAGCCACATGTAGCGATTTTAACATAAAATAAAAATAAATAAATAAATCCGGTTTGGCAGTTTGGAGCAAATGGTAAACCATGTGTAAACGTTCATCTTTGTGTGCTTTTTATACCTTTAATTTTACTACACACACACACACACACACATATGCACACACACACACACACACATAGTTAAAGTTACATTGGGATCTTCAATTTTTTATATTTTCAATTTTTGGCTCAGTAAGTGAAAATTTCATTTCAAGATGCCTAACTTAAAGCTTTGAGATATTAATTTCAATTTTCAGCTTAGCTTCCTGGCATTTACTTTTTGCTTACAATATTGACAGTAATTTCATTTAACTTTTAACTTTTTTTAATGCTTTACTTTTTTTTATTATCTATATTCTAAACATCTATTAAATGTAAATATTTTCTGTTTTAGCTTTAGCAATTTGCTCGTTACTTCTATTTTCAACCACTGATTACTTATAGCTAGCACTATTTCCACTTTTAATGTTACTTTTAGCATTACTGTCAGCTATTTATCTATAAGCTAGAAAACGTTTTTGGCCTGTTCCTGATCTCTTGTTTATTTTAATTTAAATTAAAAATAAATAAAAACATTTTATATAAATTAATAACAAAATAATAATACAATTTCTTTTTTATTTTCAAATATATATTTTATTTTTTTATATTTTAACATCATCAGTCAAATTTTTGTATTAAACTAAGATAACCCAAGTAAATCCACAATGCAGTTTTTAAATGATGATTTCATTTATTATGATAAAAAAGCTATCCAAACCTGAAACCTATGTAATTTCTATGTGAAAAAAGTAATTGTTGATCCTCCTGGGGATATATTCTGTGACATGACAAGCCTCCCGTTACATCTAGTGTAACGCCAATACGGCATGTCATGAAAAGTCAAACAGTCAAACATGGTGGTGTTAGTGTGATGGCCTGGGGTTGCTTCAGTATTTCAGGACCTAGACAGCTTGCTCAAGCAAACTTGGCTTATGCAGCACAACAATGATACAAAAACAAACCCAGTTCTTGCTGCCAAGAGTGGCACAAACAGTTATAAGATTTAGGGAGCAAATATCTTTTCACACAGGACCGCTACAGAAGTTTGTATAACACACTTTTTCCCCACAACCATGCTTTTACTCTGAAAGGACCCACCGGAAGTTATCCCGTATTCCCAGTCACCCAGCATACTTGTCAACGGCATCCAGTTAGAGACAGCCTCTCTTAATTTTAACACTAACTGGAACCTCAGCTTGGACTTGGCGGCTGACCTGGGTCTGTCTGGGGTTCTTTTCAGACCATCCCACACTTTGTAGAGAGGGTGTTGTGTGGTGAGCCACGTGTACAGGAACTGGACCTAGAGGAACCAGCGAAGGTGTGTTTGATTAGAAAGTCACTACTGGTATTAACAGCTAGCTGGTAAGTCCAGAATATATCTTCAAATCTTTTTCTGGTCATGTTTTAGGGTATGGTTAATCTCTGCGACCACTGTCCGTCTTTACTGCCGTAACAACAGTTACTTTAGTTCCTTAGCAACGAGTGCTAACGTGTTAGCCTGCCTATGCTAATCGCCAGTGTTTAAAAAGACATGACGAAGCTAAATTAGCATGCTAACTGTTGTTTGCATTACTAAAATGCTAGTCTTCGTGTAACTTTGCAGCTGCCAAATGAATGTTAAGGCGGACATTAGACATGAATGTGAGATTAGGCAGTTAAAATAAATGAATATGTAACGTCCCCGTTTTATTGTAACTTAACTTTTTGTAGCGTTGAGGGGGGGAAAGACATCACATGTCCTTACTATATCATTAAGTCACTCAGTTTTAAAATTGATGAATTGCTAATAAGTCTGGACTTTAACGAATTTATTAGATCTTTTTTTTTATTATTATTTGTTTTGGTGCGTTTGCTGACCAGTGTTAATTTATCATGGTGCTTGTTTGTTTAACTTTTGCATATTTTTGCATGTTTTTAATACTCTGTGTATATCTGGTGCAGTTTTCTTTACTGTTGTGTCCCCGTGGTATTTAAAATGAGTACTTAATATTGAATTAGCAGAAATACACCAATGCAATACGTTTACCAGAGTGGGAGAGAATTAAAAAAACAAACAAAAATATGAGTAATTATACTCATCAAACAGAATAGGAAATGGATTGTTATCTTCAGCAGGTCACTATAAGATGAAACGGTGTTTTTATGAGCGAAGGAGAAAAAAGCAATGTATATATGAAGGCCTTACCAACCCAGAAAGGTGAACTGAATCACTGAAAAAGCACAGCATTCATACTGATGCTCAAGAGGATGGAAGGGTACAACAAACAATGGTGGGGGCTATAATTTACATGTAGATGTTTAAATAGAGTCAACAAAGATCTCATAGGTTTTCTGTAGACAGCTGGAGATAAAAAGAATGTGGTATTACCGGTCTGTTTGTGGTAGGGTGAAAAGGCCTTTTCATAGGCAAATGCCTACGCAAATGGACATGGCCGTGGTACCATTTAAAAAGAATAAAACACTGGTAAAACAACGAGGTGATAGGGTCTGAAAGTGAAACTCCAGGAGATGGGTAACTGCCGTGGCATTGTGTACAACAAGATGTTGAAGACAAAAATTCAGAGAATGGTGACTCTGCCTCATTATTGTTTGTCAGTTGATTTTTTTTTTTTTCAATCTATCGACACACTTTATATGTATATAACAACACCTGTGTCCATTAGTTTATATTTATTGGATTTGTTGTATTAAATAGTCTTAACTGATGATTACTTTTCAAATATTCTATTTCCACAGTTTGAGGGGGAGGGGGTAGTGGGCAGTGTTCCAGTGTTTTATGGCAGCATTACACCTATGACGACAACTCAACAACCTGTATTTGTTAAAGTTTTAAGAAAAATATGTTTTATTGTTATTCACAGGATTTAAGCTGAGCTATATGTGCTGCCACCTTTTGAGGAGTGGGTTTGGGGTTTTAGAGAAGGGGAAACACATTTATGAAAAGGAAAGGCAAAATTCGTACATAATAAAAGCTGAACAATAATTGTTTTATCTTGATTATTTTTTATAGCCCTTCTTTGACCATTCATCCAAAGGTAAACATGGCTGTTTGGAGGAAACTGTGGTGCAGAAACATCCTGGCTGTGTCTCTGCTTTTCTACATGCTCCTCCACACCATTGATGTGCACGCACGGCCAGCCAACATGTCGGCCTCCAAAGATAAGTCTCCATCCAGCAAAGACGAGAACGAGATTCTTCCCCCAGATCACCTGAACGGGTTGAAGATGGAGCTGGACGGCCACCTCAATAAGGACTTCCATCAGGAGGTTTTTCTGGGGAAGGAGATTGAGGAGTTTGATGAGGATTCAGAGCCGAGGAGGAACAGAAAGAAGCTTATTGAAATTTTTACCAAGTAAGACGTGGTTTTAATTCACTGAATAGCTCTTGAGTCACAGCATTCCTGAGCAAGATGCTTAAGCATAGCTGCAGATCAAGTTTGACACAATAAACCAAGCATTCAAGTGTTGTTAAGTCGACGTCATCCTTCAGCTCAAAAAAGCAAAGACTA